>VXBB01017056.1:64794-76585 GCA_013399915.1 Illadopsis cleaveri
CCCCCTTTTTTTTTTTTTTTTTTTTTCTGCATCCGTAGTGACACTAGGAGCCCCAAATGCCTTCATAATGTTGCTTATGGCTGTGTAGTACCGCATGAGTAGCCACTTGTCATGCTACTTCCTTGTTCTTCCCCTGCCCTTCCTGTGGCAGTGGTGCTGTCATCATGATTGTGTGCTGTCAGTGCTTATAACGGTGGGCATTTCAATTCATTTCCCTCTGCTCCATTGCTTTTTCATGAACAGTTCCATTGTACTACAGTCTCCACAACACTTGATCTGTACTGCTGTGAACTACCTTTTTATTACTTTTATTTAAGAAAAAAAAGATACATTTAATTTATAATGTTTGAATACAGACTTAGCTTAGCATTAATCTTCAAGTTTTAAGGGCTACTTTTTTCTCTTGTGTTTATTTTTACCTTCCAGGGTATACTGGAATTTATCAGGTGGCATAATTCTAGCAATAAAGTATGCTCCATTTCATGAGGCTCAAAACTAATTTAGTAGAACTGGACTATAAAGGCTTATACAGACAGACAAGCAAGTACCAAAAAATAGCTTGTGCAGCAGCAGGCTACAAAACAAGAAGGGGGGTGAAGGGTTCACTTCTGTTACTTAGTAATCCCAAATTTGGTTAAAATGGGGAGTTCATAACAGCTATAGTTGCAATGCTGTTTAGTAGTATCACTTTGTTAATGCACTTGAAACCTTCATGTCTGTGAATAAACTTTTTGCTGGTTTTAAATAACAGATACTGAAATCAAACTAAGCATCAAACAAGAAAATACGGATGTATTTCTGTTGGGAACCAAGGACACTGTTACACAGGAGGATTTGGAAGTGTTTAAACAGGCCCGAGAACTTTCCCTGGAGGTAGGAATCATGTTGCACGAAATATAGTTATTTCTGTAAATAAAGACTGAGTTAATTTTCAATCTCTTCATCTTAGTTTCTAATATATTCCTTTTATTCGAATTGCTGTGAATTTTATTTGGGAGACGCTGTATATACAGATAGGAGACAAGGCATCATGCAGGAATGGATCAGATGATAAGTGACACTTAAGATAGATTTTTGAAAGATATACTTGAGCATTTTGGACACAGGACTACAGGATCAAACATAGAGTTTAAAAGTAGCTGACATCCTGGTCAGGACTGAGAGGATATTGGTCGGTGAGGATGTGCCCTAATGATTTTCCTCTGCAAATAAAGCAGGTGTTCTGAAAAGCTAAGTCAGTCCCAGAAAACACTGCTTGGTAGAAAACCAGGTTTAGTGAGTCCATAAATTCATTTTACCTGATTAGTTACCACTTTGAGTTTAAGTACTGTAGACTTTATCTAGCAGTGATAACATTTGAGCCGAATCAGACTAGTGAACTTTTATTTTTTTGTGTCCGTGAAATGAACAACCAGTGTCTTTGAGAACCTGGGTCAGAAGGTGGGTCAATCTAATGTTTCAATTGCTGCTTTCTTAAAGTGGCATCATAAATGGCTATATGTTATGCTTTTTTCAGTAGTGGAAGTTACTTGGTTTTTTTCAAGTTTAGTGTACAAGAACTGACATTACGCAGTGACTTTTTTACAGTCTTCATTCAGAGCATGTTTACCAGTAAACTCAAATTGAGTTTAAAGATTCAGTTTCATTATAAGCTTGTACTTCTGGTTCCTCATGGAAATAGTTCCTCCTACTTGCTTTCTTTATCTTTTATATGCAGTCCCTAAAAATGTTAGGTGGTAAGGTTTCTAAAAGTTGACATTGAAATTGATTTGTTTTCCCCACCTTTCCTTCTCTTTTATATTTTGCCAGCCCTTTAGAGCCTAGCAGTCATTTTCTGATCAGCTTAAATGCAGTATCAGTGTGAAATCTGTGTGTAGCATGTTCTTGACTCTTTGAGGTAAATTCCAGTTACTCTTGAAGGGTTGTGCTGGTGCCTTTTCTCTCATTGTTTTGACAAAAGGACAGTTTTGAGTTAGCACCACAATTACAGGGACATCATCACACGAGGTGCTGTGGGGGAACAGAACTTGAGGCTGTTGTGGCTCTTCTTTGGCTGGTCTTTTGCTGTTTATATTTTCTGTTTGCAGACTCTGTCCTCTGTCAGGGTTTAAAGATTTGGATACTTCTAGTTTCTCGTGCTTTCAGTGGGTGAAAATGGTTATATAAAGCTCAAATTTCTTCTGCTCTTCTATAACTAATACTTTTTTGTTGTTGTTGTTTTTTTAATTTCACCTGACAGAAAATTGGGTGTAAAAACACTGGTGAAACAAGTGGGCGATACCCTTCAGTGATTGAGTTTGGAAAATATGAGATCCAGACCTGGTACTCTTCACCCTACCCACAGGAATATGCAAGGTAGCAAGTTGTCAAGATTGCCATACGTGGTTGGAATTTTTTCTAATGTGAACATTACAACTTATTTTTTAATCTTTTGTAACTGTTTATAATTTAAAGCCTTTAAAAGTAAATGTGTTTTTGTATTTATAACTGAGAATAAGGATTTGTCATTCTTTTTAGCTAGTTCTAAATCAAAGATGCAATAAAGAGTCTTTTTCCTAGTCCTGTATAAATGTCAATGGACAGTGTGTATTGGTGTGGTTTTGTTTGAGGTTTATTTTTGTGGTTTTGCTTGTTGATTTTCTTTTTATTTATATGTTTGGTTTGTCTGGGTTTTTTTGTTGTTGTTATTGTTTTTTGTTTGTTTTCTTACACCATTGTAATGAGGTATGCCCAACTTCTGGCCCTTCAGACAAATTACTCTTGGTTGTGGTCCAGCATTTGTTAACCTTCTTTTTTCTAAGAACCAGAGGAGATGTCATGCTAAATAAATAAAGTCAAAGTGAGCAAGTTGTGGCAACAGCATCTCATTTCTGGTCATATTTACAAGGGTGCACCTTGGAGTCAGGCAGAGAGCATGGGCCAGTACATGTGCTCAGCAGATCTCTGCTGAGTTTTGTGTTTGCTGAAAATAAATGTTTTATTAATCCATTGTCTCTATGGCACGCTGGAAGATATTCAGAACTGCATATTTATCAATCTCTACTACTATAGCATGCAATGTGATCTGTTCCAAAGTGCTGTTGCATAGTGTTACTCTAAAGTGCTTTTTGTTTGTGTGGTGGATATGTCATGTATCCATCATATATAAATCAAGGGCTAAAAAAGTGTGGAGAGTGTTTCCATATCCTATTATTACAACTGCTTTGGTAGTGTTAATTTTTTAGATCAGTTTTGTTTTTTATTCCCTCAATATATATCATATTGTGAAAGGGTGAGTTACCTATTCCATCAAGTAAATCAATCCCAGATAGACACATAATGATGGCTAATTACTAGTATGAGGCTGGAGTGGGATGACACTGTAGGAGGGCACTGTGGCTCTCAGCTGAGTGCAGTGGGATTACATCATTGAACAAACAGTTCAAACTATTTTTTAAGTCGTTGATGAACTTCCTTAGGATACTGGAATAGTGCAAACCATGTCTGTAATCCCAGGATGTGCTAGTAACCTCAGGGCAGATAAAGATTGTCCTCTGCTCTAAAACTTTGCAGACTAATTAATTTTTAGAGCAGTCTTTCACTGCTTCAGTAATTTAAAAATGAAGGTAAGTAGCCATAAAAATTACCAAAGGGAGTGGTTTATGATGGTATGTAGAACACAGGGCATGTGGGTTACTTGTATGCAGTCTAAACTGGTTCCTCCCCAGAGAAGTGCACTTGTCTGTGTTGCCTGTGCTGTGGGGATGTGTGGAAGGGAGAAGTTTTGCCTATATGTGAGCTCTTTGGGTTGGCTTCTGTAGCAAAGTGATAGTTTAGGTGGAAGTGGGGGGCACAATCCTACTAGAGTTTGCTCTCTTGCCGAAATATTTGGAAAACAGTGGGAAGAAAAGTCATCTCCAAGTCTTCCCCTGATGCAAAATAAGGAAAATTAAAGGGAAGGAGATCCCTGTATCCTGCTTTGTATTTATTAGATGAAATTTGAAGTATTACTCCAGTGTGCTTACTTTGATGGAGACCACAGCAAAAGCTAAGGTGGAGTGTGGGAAGGGGGAAATAATTGAGATCTGCCAGAGGCTGGACCACAAACTGACCACAGCACAATTCTGTTGAATTAGGTTCACTGTGATTGATTGATTGATTGCAGCTGATTGTTTCTTATTTTCCTTTCCTGGTGACTAGTGTGTGAATGTTTAATCATTCACTCTAATTTTATATTTACTTATTTAGTTATGCTTTAGCAGCTTTTATGTATAGTACCTTATATTTGAATGGAAAGGGTTTTTCATTTCTGGTAATTTAGTTTACAGAATGTAACAAACTTTTTGTGTAAAAAAATCTTCTTAATTTTCCTACAGATTACCAAAGCTTTACCTGTGTGAATTCTGTCTTAAATACATGAAAAGTAAAAACATTTTGTTAAGGCACTCAGAGAAATGTGGCTGGTTTCATCCTCCAGCCAATGAAATCTACAGAAGAAATGACCTTTCAGTATTTGAGGTAGGTGTATCAAAAGCATAAGTTTTTGGAAAATAACCAGTTTGTAGATGTTACAGACCAGCTGTAGAACTAGTGAAAACTTAAACATGCTTAAATACTTCCTTGGAGATTCTTCTTATACTGCAAAAACAAATCCATCTTCCCAATTCTGTTCTACCCTGCCATGTTCTTTCATGATTTGTACTTTACTTGTACTTCATGCTTAGCCAAGCTCTTTAAGATACTTGACTAGCATGAATCTTGGGGCTTCATTTGCAGTTCTCATCTTGGATTGGTTTGCCTTTCCCTTCTCAGCAAAAAGTACCCCTTGACACCCATTCATTTCTGGCTGCTTGAGTGTCTGGGGTGTAGGGAGAAGACTAATCCTAATGTAGGTGCTCCCAAGGTATAAAAGCAAGTAAAGCAGCTTCCCGTGTGTTCTGAAATCACAAATACATCTCCTAAGTGCTTTTGCCTTCATTTTGCATGTTTTAGAAACTTGCCCTGAAATATAAAAAATCCCACAACCTCAACTTTGGATTTATTAATCTATGTTATTCTTTTGGGAGATGATTTCTTTTAAGTGTCAGGTTTTATGGATATCCTGGATAAGCGAATTCAGTGTTTCTAATAGCATACCTGCACTTATTAAAACCATGCCTTAACTTTCACATTCCAGTTCCTCAAGCATTCTTACAGGTAGTAATAACAGAAAAGACTGGTGGGGTTACTAGGATTTCTTTTCTCAACAGTATTATTGAGATGCATGTGTTAATAATTTCTCTTTAATTGCAAGTGTCATATTCCTCTTCAAACTTGTATTTTCAAATTGTATGAATGTCTTTTGTGCTTGCTCATTGCCATTATCTGTTCAAACAATGGTAGATGCAGTCTTGAAATCCTTTTTTAAGTTAGAACAAGATCTTTGTATTTGGTTCATTTGGTTGCATTTGTGCTATTAAAAATAACTGTTTGCATCAAGATTGCATCCTTCGTGACTTGAGCAGTTTTGGTAAATATTGAAGATCTATCAGCAAAAATCTTACGTTGTAAATAGACTTACCTGTTCTCCTATCAAGAATGAAATTGCCCTAGTCAGTTTAAAATAACTTGATTTTCTCTGTTAGCAGGTGTTAAGACCTGTGGGGCATACAATAAGCAAATTGTGCTTTCTCATTTATTTTTATGTGTGCTTTCTCATTTGTAAATTAAGAATTCTTAAGAAAATAAAGTAAAATACAGAGAAATACTGAGAAAGGGGATGGGGAGGTGGGGGATTGCTGCAAATAATACATGGAAAACAAAGTATTGTGAAAGCAATATTCCAACTCTTTCTCCACTCTCTTTGTTCCCTTTGTCTATTTTGGTTGCTTGAGTAAGGACTTGTATTAAGCTTTCTGAAATGTAGTTGGTTTGGGTCTTTTTATTTCAAGGGTTAATGTCAGTTGTCACTGATTGCTGTAGAAACTTAGTCATTAGATGATGTCCTTCTTCATAGATCCTTTCAAGAATTCTGTGCAACCATTTTCTTTTAGGCAGAATGAAGAGTTTGTGGTTTCCTTCATGCTTTGCGTTTTTGAGAGAAATGGAAATAAGTTTGGCATTTTGTGATTTATGTACCTCTGCCCAGAGCATGACTTTGACAGATCTGAGAGCAGACTTTGACATAGCTTACTACTATGCTGTAGCCAAGCAACTTTTGACAGATGCTTCCTTTTGAGCTTGCTGTCCCTCTTTTTTCCCCACTTCTCACATTTATAACTGATGAACAAGCTGTGTTTGCCTGAAATTTAAGAAGTTTTTTACATTTCTGTACAAATGTTCTTACTGAAAAAGACAGCTCATACAATTTGCATTTTCAGGCTTATGGCTTACCCCGTGGTGATTTTTGCTTACTTAATGTTCACATTTAATTTGCATGCTTGCTAATAAGTGTGAAAAGTAATAAAAAGCATCTGGACAATAGAATGTGCTGTAAGAGAGTTTGATGTATTTGATAGGCTCTTAATAGCTGTATGCAAGTTTATCCTGAAGCCTTTAGGAGCAGTAGCTCCATCCATTGAATGTTTTTTCTTCAATCCACTTTATGCAGCCATACTACTGATGTTCCCTTAAAATCCCTGAATATATCCAAAAGGATGGGTTTTGCTTAGATTTGTAACTAGGATTCTTACTCAAAAAAAAATTAGAATAGAAGATGGCTTATTTTTCTGCCCAGTTCCTATCATTTGTCTCTCTGAATACAATACAGCTATGGCCATTATCAAAAAAATCAGTACAAGCAAACCTTTCTATTAAGATTATTTCAAAAATGTGTTGCCTTTGTCTGAGCCTTTCAGGAAGTACCTAATTGATCTAGGAAATCTGCATTTGTGTCTGGCTTTTCTGTAGCTGTCTGAGTCACAGCTTGACTCTTTACACTCATAATATACCTAGACTAATTGTAGTATTTAGCCCGGAAATGTATCTCTCTCTCTCTCAATAGCGTTTTAGCCTGGCATGGAAATTTTGTCTTGTCTAATTTATCCAAAACATTGATGTGTAATTTGCTACTCATTTATTGGCCTTACACCTTAAGGATTCAACATAATACACTTCTTTGTTTGGGTCTTTTTAAAAGTTGTTGGACTCCACTGCCTTCTAGCAAACCACAATTTAATGCAGTTTTAACTAGTGCATTTTTGTTATCTGCCAGTCATATTCATTTTCATTCCAGGAATAAAGTGAAAGAGCTAAGTCTGTCTTGAACAATTAAAAGGTGAAATTTAAGAAGAAATTTCTCTTCTGAACCTTGATGTGTTTTGTTTGTTTGTTTCTCGTAACACCATACTGTTCATGTTGCCTTCCAGGATATGATTGATTCAATAAGTTGTTTTGTCCTAACTTGTTGGTGTCATGGAAATAACTGCATCTGTCTTGCTTTTCTAGGTTGATGGAAATGTGAGCAAAATTTATTGTCAGAATCTTTGTTTGTTAGCTAAGCTCTTTCTGGACCACAAAACCTTGTATTATGATGTTGAACCATTCCTCTTCTATGTCCTTACAAAAAATGATGAGAAAGGCTGCCATTTAGTTGGATATTTCTCTAAGGTAAAAATTTTAAAAGTGGGTTTATTTAATATTTGTAGTGTCCTGTCCTTAATACTTCTACTAACAGCAAAGAAAAATCAGAAGTTGAAAAAAAAAGCTTGAAAGCCTCTCTGTAAATCTTGAATATTATGTGCATTGTCTCACATGCATTGTACTGTCTTGCCTCTGCCTGGTGCAAATTCAGAATTCCTTCAGCCACATGGATGGGGTAGGCTTTTTCTTGTTTGGGGATTTTGTTTCTTCATTTGTTTTGTTTCCAGAACTTGTTGTGGTTTCAGTTGAATATTTAAATCTTTTTCCTTCCCCAACATTTTTGCATTAGTATGCCAAGTCTAACTTGTAGAAGTTGCAGGTACTTGGAATGTTGATGTGTTTTCATGGCTTGACTGCTGGCAGTTCCAGCTGGCTATTTAGATGTAAATGGACAGTGATGTTGCTCTCTTGTGTGCAGTCTGATCTAATGCAGTTATTTGCTGCTCCCATGTAAGAATGCATTGCCTAACTTCATGGTGCCTGCCTTGTTTAGAGTGGATGTGTCAGTTGTGGCTGATTTTCAAGTAATAGATGGCTGCGATTGACAAAAATAATACTTGAATGGACTATCTTTACAAAGATGACCAAGAAAAATGAACTATAGTTAGATATGCCTGCAACAGGAAAAGCTTCCATTATTGTCCATAATTTGTCCCTCAGCTATCTTTTCATGATCACTGTGCCCAGTCATCACGTCACCTCCCAGTCCTCTGTTCACAAGCAGCAGGTTCAGCTGTATACCTTCCCTTCTTGGCTCACTTACTAGCTGTATCAGGAAGGTTTATTCCATGCACTCCAGGAACCTCCTAGTCTGCTTCCTCTCTGCTGTGTTGTATTTCCAGCAGAGATCTGGTAAATTGAAGTCCCCCTCAAGAACAAGGGCTAGTGATCGTGAGACTAACCCCAGCTGCGTATAGAATAATTCATCTGACTCTTCATTGTGGCTGAGTGGTCTATAACAGACTCCCACCAGGGTATCTGCCCTGTCACCCTTCCTTCTGATTCTTGCTCAGAAACACTCAACCCTTCCATCACTGTGATTAAGCTTAAGACAGCCCTTAACATACAAGGCTACCCCACTGCCTCTTCTTCCTCACCTCTCCCTTCTGAAGGGTTTATAGCCATCCATTTCAGCACTCCAGCTGCATGAATGATCCCACCATGGCTCCGTGATGGCAGCTGTGTCACAGTTTTCCTGTTGCACAGTGGTTTCCATTTACTCCTGTTTGTTGACCCTGCTGTGTGCATTGATAGGTGCACTTGAGCTGGGTGATTCAGTCTTGCTGCCTTTTTGGAGGGAGCAGCTCTAATTCCTCTGTAACCATTCTCAGACACTTCCATGGTTTCTAACACAGGAATAACCCTTGTATCCTTGCTGCCACATGGATCTCCATCTCTTGCCTTTTCTGAGGTGGTAGAGTGAAGGATGTTCTTAGCACACTGTCTCTCAAACAGTGGATGCATTTTCTTCCAGTCCACCCTTGTTGCTTTGGCCAATCTGTGTTGATCACAATGTGATCTGATGATCACAAATATCACCACCAGAACTTATGGAAAAATCTTCATCTGAAATTGTTGCATGTCATCTGTCTGTGTCTCCCCACCCTCCTTTTTTTTTGAAACAATGTGTGTGTGCTCTTGCTGGCAGAAATGCTCTGGCTTTTCTTACCTGGTTATAAATGTTTTGCCAGGATGTGGACTTCTTCCTAGCAATAGTCTTGAGAGTTGTTTGGGAAGCCTGTGCAGAAAAAATATTAAACTATATTGTAGAAACTAAGAAACCTTGTGAAATATGGCTTGGGTATCTGATGGAGTATTTGGGAATGAATTTACTGGCATGTGATCCTGTCATGTTGTCACTGGTCTAGTGCCGTTTTGTGTGGAGGCTGAAATGATAGCTGGTGTCTTAAAGGATATATGTGATTGTCTCAGCTCCCAGGCAGTTATACTGACCTGGATAGTTCTGGTTGCTTTGGTCTCCCTCAAAACTGCCTATTGCTGATTTTTGAGGTGTAATCTTTTAAAGGTAACAAAGCTCTTCCTTCTTACCAATCAACTGGAAAGAACCTATAAACTTCTATAGTTAGAACAGCTTCCTAATCTTAGCTTCTGTTGTCTTAAACAATCAGTGTAGTATTTGTCCCCATTGCCTGTATATGACTTCATTCTGTCTGAAAGCTTTTGTTTCTGAGCATTCTGCCTTGATTATCTCTCACTTGATTATTTCTATCTCTTGATTGTCTAGCTTTGAAAAACTTAATATGCTTCAAGTATAACTTTTTAGCTCTGCACAAATGGGGTTCCTCCCCTGCACCCTGACCACATATTCAGAGGGAAGACAAAACAAGAAAGGTGAAAACCTGCAGGCACTTAGTGTAGCAATTACAGAAAATACAGCTTCACCATGTGTATGGATTTTGTATTCCACTTTCATATCCTAGAGAGAATGGTCAGTGAAGCATGAAAATATTTCCCTTTTCTTACTGTCTTTCTCCTTTACCACATGTAAACTTTATTATGCTGTTCAGACAATGTATTTAATTTTTAAGATGCCAAATGGTTAACTAATTAAAAAATATTCTGAAGATATTGTTTGATTCTTCTTTCTTAAAATTAGACATTAACGTGGAATTATTTGACTTTGGTACTGAACTCATGCATCTGTTCACCTTATTGGGATATTTTACAAGGACAGTAGCAGGTGCAGGCAATTGCCCACTTCAGCAGTGCTTTGACATACTTGATCTGTTTCTCCTTCCCACAGGAAAAGCTTTGCCAGCAGAAGTACAATGTCTCCTGCATAATGATCATGCCCCAATACCAAAGGCAAGGATTTGGAAGGTTTCTCATTGATTTCAGTAAGTGAAGTGTTTTATTTACACTTGTGATCCAAGGAGCTGATGGCTGTTATATGAAAGTGTAACATATGAAACTTTATTTAACTCACTTTGTTGTTTTTATCAATAGATAATGGGATTTCTGTTTGTATTTACATAGGATAGAAAAGCTCCCTGAAGTGAAAAACTTAGTGCTGCTCTGTTATTGTACTCGAGGAAATTGAGAATGGATCTCTCGGCAGTAATATTAGCTCACAAAGCTATTACCCTGAATGAATTGTCTAAATTACTTTCCATTTTGCTTTGCTCATTAGTATAAGAAGAGGCAATTATTTGTGATTATAGCTAAGAAGGTGTTAGTCTGAGCCATTGTCTCCATTCTAATCTTTCTAGCTTGTATCTTCTTTTAGCTAAAAAAAAAAAGCTTTAATTGAAGAATTGCTTCATGGAAGAAAAGTATTTTGATTTTTGTGTTCATCACTTTCTTAGTGAAAATTGTTACCAGAAAGGGTGTAGGTGTTAGTGGCTGTACATGTACTTGCTGCTTTATTTTGCTGAGCTGTCCGACCTGTTAGAAACAGCTCTCTGACCTGTTAGAAAGCTTCAGGCACACTTGTTTAAACATAGATTTGTTATTCTCCAAATCTTTAATGTACAATGGAACTCCAAACAAAATTATCTAAGGAAGCTTCTTAGTTGAGTGTCCTCATTACTACTGAATCCATCTTTCTACTGTAATTTAGAGGGAGGATGATAAGGAGTTAGTGTATATTGTGTGTGGTTGCTTTTCACTGTTATGTTTTATAAAGCGCTGTAGGATTACATGAAGGTAGAGATAATTCAGATAATGGGATTCCTGCCCTGAAGGTGTATGCAAGAACATTAAAATGCAAATAATGATACATTGCAGTATAACAGCAGGACAAAGACAATCATTTGTAACTGTAGAGTTTTCAAGTTCTGTGTCTTGCAGTGTTGTACCCAGCATGACTGTGCTAGAGTGTATAAAGATACTTAGTATGTCCCATCACTCCATGGCTTTATAAACAGCCTTCACTATACCCCTGTGAGTTAAAAATGTGAGGTAAAAATGGTTCTAAAAAAATTAATCCACCACTGAAATGTAGCTGTCACTGGAGTGGAACACAGCAGCTGTTCCACTGTGTGCCTTCTGCAACCTTTTAGCAAAGGCTCTGAGAAGTACCACATATTTCTGGATCTATAGAGAGAACTTTATGCTTACTTAGGTAGAAATTGGCCCTGTTTTAGGATTAGAATCTTTTTTTTTTTTTTTTTTGCAAAAGGAGATGAGGAACTTAAGTGGGCACTGGTAAGTGCTTCCAGGCTTTTCCTTT
>VXBB01017056.1:76638-143895 GCA_013399915.1 Illadopsis cleaveri
TGGTTAAAATTTGGCCCTTTTTTGAGTTTAATTTTTTTTTTTTTTTTTTTTTTTTGCAAAAGGAGATGAGGAACTTAAGTGGGCACTGGTAAGTGCTTCCAGGCTTTTCCTTTGTTTGTTACTCTGTGATCTCTCTCTCTCTCTCTCAAAAAAAAAAAAAAAGCACTCCCAACAAATATTATTCTGGTTAAGTTTGCAGTGGTTATAAATACAAAACTGATGGCATAGCCACAAAACTTGTGGATTCCACAGAAGGTCTGGATATGAGTATCCTGTCTCTCTCTGGATGAGTGCTCTACTACTGTGCCTTGTGCTGCTCAGTCTGGGAAAATCAATAGGGTGTTCTGGCCTTCTTGTCCTTCTGGAAAAATCTGGAAGTACATGGGCTTGTTTGAATCATTAGGTTTTATGTGATAACTTGCTTGGAGCTTATCTGGTGCTATTGTTAGGCCTTCCCTCTTTGCAGACACGTTCAGATCACAGGTGTGGGCTGCAGCTGTACAAACTGGGCACAGGCCAGAGACACCTTTGGCTTCTGCTGTGGCTACCAGCCTGCCCACTTCATGAACACACTGGCAGTCCTTTGGTACTTTTCCACAGTGCTTTTCCCTTTGTTTTCTGGACAGAGGTTCCCTTAACTGAGAATCAGACTGTTTCATTTGCCAGCAGAGTGAAGAACCAAAAGATGACTGAGACAGTCTGGCTCTGTACTGTGAGTGAGGTGAAAACTACCTGAAAGGCAGTGAGGGAACTGCTTGTGGCTGTTTTTCCCTAGATGTAGAAAGGAAGGGAAAACTTTCAAGGCTAGTTTTCCTACATTGTGTTTGTATCTTTTTTTAGGAGGGAGGCTGAATGCCATGAAATGGGGCATAATTTCATCTGAATTAGTGACCCCAACATCTGTCTTCGTACAGGAAAACCCTTCAAAATTAATTATTTACTCTTTTTCTTGGAATTTGATGTGTTTCTGCCTTGTGACTAACTCTCATCTTCTTTGTGCTTTACTGTTTCTGTTCATTTGTGGTCTCCTGAGTATAAATTGCTCTAAATGAGAAGATACAATATAAACCTCCCAGTTATTATTCTAAACTTGAACAGACCAAGTTTATCATAGTTTTAAGCATTCTTTGCCAGTGACATTATCTAGACTGTCATGTTCTCATAAAGTCATAGCAAGATAAATTTTATGCTCTGAACGTTAAGTCTTCATTTGTTATGTGGGTAATGCTTGTAAACTGCTCTATTTTGAAATCTGTGAAGCAGTCACTGGTACTTGTCTTTTTTTATAACAGTAACCAGAAGAGTGTTTAGACTATAATAATAAAAACGTAACTGAGCAAGTAATTTTCAGAAAATGATAGTTAAAAACCACAGAAGGAAAGATTTTAAGAACTGTGTGCAAGCAGTTGACTGCTCACATTATTTTGTATATATCTAGACACTTGATAGGCTGGAAAGAACGCAGTCTTTAAGCCACTACACAGCTTCTGCTTTGTCAGCAGTCTGCTGAAAATGTAGTTTGTGGTAAAAATTTGCTTCTTTTTTTGGTAAGTGAAATGCATTTATTTGTTCAGATTGTGATGCATTCTTTTGTCTTGAACTAATTTAATCTTCACAGATGAGTCTTATATGGTCATGCTGTAACTAGCGAGGGAACATAAATTCTTTCATTTTGCTAAAGGAAAAATGGGTATTTGTCTTTTGACCACTGATTTTTGGTTTTTTTCAACTTAACAATTTCCTAACTACATTTAAGCTTACCTGTATTTCATATCCAGACTGGTAGTAGCAGTATTTCTTACCCTTCAGACACCAATATAAAGGTCTATTGGTCTGTCTCTTCAGGAATCTTTAATCTCACCTATGGGAAAAAAGTTTTTAAAAGAGGAAATTAACCCTTGTGAGAAGCAGCCATGCTGTAAAATGCCTGAGTTTGCTACTCTGATAGCCTTCAGCAGTAATTTCATTTCTAGTTTTCTGTATATCATTTATCATTTGAATAGAAATGTTGTTGTTAAAATCAAAAAATATGCTCTATGTTTGTTTTTAAGGCCTGGTAAGATTTTTTTTTTCATTAATTGTGGGGAAGTTAGAGATTTTGACTGTGATAGAAACTTGTTGGGCTGTTTAGAAATAGAAAAAATTTTAGTTACAGATATTTTATTAAATGGTTAAACTATTGATTTGTAAAATTGAAGACTTGATGCTGCTTCATTTTGCTTAATTCACTCTAAGACAATCAATTTAACTTGTTTTATTTTCTTGAAGCATGTCTTACTGAAGACAGAATGAAGGTTTGCATGAAGTCTGCACTTTGTTTACACTAAGTATGCTTTATTAAGTACTATTTCGTAACAGTTGGTTGATTTTTCACATAGGGATAGGGAACCTGATTTTCACTTGGAGTGTAGCTAACATAAAAAGCATTTCCTGAAAATGAATAAGGGTCTTAATTTGCTTGTTATATTTATACCTTCCTGCCTTTTACAGGACTGAAAGCTCCTGCCAAACTTTTTGGGTTTGGGCTGTTTGTTTTGTTTTCATTTCCTTGTTGTTCTTGTATTCTGTGGGACTTACTGGATTGTCATTACAGGGTTTTATCTGAGGGAGAACAATTGACTTTTGCATCCATCTTTCTTGTATTTGCTGTAAAGTTTTTGGGCAAGTAGATTCCAGCTGAAGTTGATCCAGAAATCAACCAGCAATCAGGCTTTATTGTGTAAGAGCCCACTGTGGGTTTGTTTCATTTCAAGTCCTTTTGCGGTGATCCCCAGCTCTCATCCCTGTCCCAAGGATTGCACATGGCTGTGTCAGGGTGAGCCTTGGTCAGTCTGTCAGTTCAGCCTGTGTTGCTGCTGTGGTATGGACAGTGCAAGCACTGAAGCTGCAGTGCTGTAGCCTCTCTCTGTGCAGACCCATTCCTTTTATAAACTTTAACAACTTCTCTACACAAGACATTTTTCTTTGCTTTCCTGATTCGAGCTCTTGCAAAGCCTGGAATCTTCATATGCTTTCTATATTTATTCATTACACTGCAGTGCCAGAACATATTAGTTTATTTCTTTATTTGGCATATCTAACACAGAGTTCATTATTACTAGAATGAAATACAGCAGTATTTCATATTTGTTTTCTGTAAGTTTAAAGTCGTCTTTTGATTCATACTTCTTCACAAAGCTCATCTTGTCAGAGTCTCACATTTCTCTGTACTGGATTGCAAATTCCATGCTGGAGGCCTGGCCAGCAGCTGGAAGAAAAGAAATGCATGTGACTGTTAGGATAAACCTTTCCAACTGTGCTGGCTAGGATGTTGACAGTTCATTTGCATTACAGTAACAACTGGGCTTAACGCTGAGGAGCAAAGTCCTTGGTAGCCTTTTGTTATTTATCTTGAGGCTGTTTCTGGTCCAACTGATTGTAGCAGTTTCTTCCTCCCCTTCAGAATTCCTTGTTTTTATTTGGTTTATCTGTTCCTTGTGAAATGATTATTCTTGCTCAAGAGATGAAGCATGTTTTAAGGATGCTGGGATTTTGTTTGGGCTAAATACATTCTTTGTTTTGTGGGGTTTTGGGTTTTTTTGGTTCATTTGTCTGTGTGGGAAAGTCAGTGCTAACTTTTTTAACTTTGCTATCACTTACTGCATGCAACTTGAAAAGGCTAGATTTTTTTTTTCACTCAGCTTGACTTAACCCCTGATTCTCCTTTAGGATTTAGGATGTGTAGCTCAGATTTTTTGTGAGAAAACCATAATGGGAAAGGCAATTCAAGTCTGACAGTGGAAGAAGCAAATAGAATTTATATTACGTGAGGACTTTTATTCTGATGTAGGAAAATCGGCTCTGTTAAATGTCCTTGTTTACTCATTTCCCCAACTCTGTTTCTTGGTCAAGCACTGGGTTTTGTTTCTTGTTCCAAACAAAACAGGTGAGTAAATCTTCAAGTCCTGATTTGTAGAAGCAGCAGGGCAACAGCAGTCACAGCACTTGTGCAGCAGCTAAAGTGTAGCACCAGGGAAGGCAAGTTTCCAAAGGATGAGAGGAACAAAAAAATTTGCTCCTGAAGTAAGGGAAAACTGTTAATGAAAAGTTCTTTCCTCCTAAATGCTTTTCATGAGTAAGTATCAGAGTCCTTGATAAAGGAGGCCAGTACCATTAGTGATATTTTTAAATTAGTAACCAAGAGAGGGCCTCTCTTTTGCTCAGTTAGTGGCAACATTGATTAGCCTGCATTACTTCTTTATAATGTTTATTTGCTGTTTACAGCTTTGAAGAACTTGACTGAGGATCTGGAACTAAAGCTTGTTTCTTTGCTCTCAGTTCTAACTCTGTCCTCTTTGACTGCACATATCTAAAATCAAATGTTCCTATATAACCATTTAGGGGCTTTTGAGCACAAAAGCTGAATCAGTGAAATGTTCTGGGCTGAAAGTGTGTGGGGAGTAAGTACAGATGTCCTCCAAAGAGTTTGTTATACATGATCCTGTGTGCATTTTCCTTGAGAAGTGAGGGATGGTGATGGGGCACTGAATAGGCAAAAAAAAANTAGTTCTCTTGTGATTCTCGAGTCAAAAAAAAAAAAAAAAAAAAAAAGGATGCATAGCTTTGTAAAGTGCATTCTTGAATTCCTTCCAGTTTACACTTGTTTCAGAAGATCTGCATCTCTCTATGGAAATGTGGAAGATGTTCACTGCTTAGTGCCCAGTCATGCACAAGTGGTAAGCATTGTGTCTTGAGCCCAGAGAAGTGCTGTAGGCAGAGAAGTTTTCTGTCCCACAAGTGTCTACAGGTAGCCTAAACCTATACTGATCAGAATGGGGACAGTGTGTTTATTTCTTATGGCCAGCAGTTTTGAGATGCTTCTGAAAGAAGCTGAAAACACTGCATTCCATGAAACCTAGTTTAGTCTTCAGACACAGTTTCAAGGAGACTGAAAAGAATGAGATTTTCTTCTGGTGGTTAGTGCAATTTTGTTCTTCCATTAAGTTTGTTAAAGAACTGGTCTAGCCTGTAAAATCAATGTTTCTGTCAAAGGAAAGAATATGGGTTTCTGCTAAGCTTGAGGATGAGCATACAGCTCAAAAATAAACCCCTTTTTTTTTAATATGCTCAATTCAAACAGCATTTACTCTTCTAGGATCAGCTAGTTATTTCCAAGTTCCTCGTGGCTCCTGTACTTGAAAAGCTCTGTCTTCTGATACAGACAAAAGGTTATTTTTGATATAAAGTAACAATTCCTTTTAGGCAATTTTGGGCTTAGTTTTCTCACTCGTATGCGTTACTGTGTCTTGGGTTTTTGTGGTATCTTCAGAAGGAGGCAGGGTTGAGCTTTCCATGGCTAGCTGAAGTTTGGACAATGATCTGTTCTTCTAGTTTCATCTTCCTAAGTGGCTTTGTGGTGCTTTAATGTATCAAGAATGTTTGAAAATGTTGCTGTGCCAAAGGATCTATTTTATAACTCACTTATCTGTGCTTCTCACTGTAGTGTTTCCAGGCTTTCTGCTTTAACAGCAAATTAGGCTACTCCTTTGTGGAAACCTGAAAAGCAGTGATTTTTTTTTTTTTTGTGAAGCACCATGTTTGTGCAGCCATCCAAAAAAATCTAATTGAGCAAAACTTAAAACTAGTAATGGACTAACATGTGATCTCTCATTTAGGGCAACATATTGCTGGTAAGATACTGGCATTTGGGAAAATGTCAACTCTGTTTGGAAGACGAATAACTTTTTAAATACAATAAATGTGTTGATAATAAGTGGTGGAACAGAGTAAAAATGCTGCCTCAGGTTTTTACAGGGCCTCTGAAAAAGTGGTATATCAATAAAGGAAGATCCTCAGAAAAGGTGAAAGGCTTTCTTGATTGAAGTGTTTTCATTTTTTGGTAGGAAGCTGGAATGAGGTAAATGAGCAAAAGCCATTACAGTACAGAAATGGTGTTATTTCTTCTTTAAAGCATACTTGAAAATGGAAACAATGGCAAACTATTAACACAAAAGGGCTTTGAGGGCAAAAGAGAGCAGAAGTAATGAAAATGTGTTTTTCTTCTTCAGTATGATGAATTCACAGTTTATTTGATTTGTGTAGCCTTACTTGGTGGTAAGTACCTGTGCAGACTTCTCATAAAGTAACATGTTAAAGGGGGAGGTAACTAATTTTAAACTATTCAGATGGAAGCAAGACATAGATCCTGAACTGAGTTCTTTTAATAATTCACAAATTGACTTCTGGAAAACAAAAGAATTTTTTTAAAAATGCAAAGGTGAATGGTGTAATGAAACAAATGATTTAGGAGAGATCAGAGGAAGTGTGTTCACATGTGACATTTAGGTTCTGGTACACTAATGGAAGTACTGGGAACCACTGTCTGATACCTCCTTGCAGTTCAGAGCTAGACCTGAGCTTCAGGAGGCTGTAAGTGGTTGGATCTACTTTTGTGGTATGTGTTTATATAACAGTGATAATCTTTTAATGAGAAATAATAGTGGTAGTCTTAATCTCTTTATGAGAAGTGATTTTTTGGCCAGAAAGTAATATTTTGGAAAACATGCTCTAAGAAAAATCATATGGAATTTTTTCATGTCTAAGTACTTTTAATCAAAAACTAATATGAAGTAGAAATAGCATTTGAAAAATTAGGTTGTCTGTGGAATTATGAACACATTCAGTAAACACTTCCTGCACTGTTTTTTTTCCAAGATTTGATGTTAAGATGTTTTACAGTTTCCCCTAACGAATATTGAAGTATAACAGAAATACAATCTAGGAATAAACACACTTTTTTCATGAGTTGTTCACAGTCATGCTTTGCTGTAGTCTGTAAACAGAATTGAGGTGGGGATGAAGTTGGGACCATGGGAGTTTTTTTAAGATAAAATTTACTTTAACTAAGAGCATTTCAGCACCTCCTTTCTCATATTACAATCCTAAAAGTACTGTTTTGTTACTGCTGGGGCTGTGGCAAACAGCGGAAGGTGAAAATGCGAGACCAAGGGTGGAGAGGAGTTTTGGTTTTTTAACAGGCTTTATTGGCAAGGTGTATTCTCAAACTACACTTAGGAAGATTTAGGATCTGTGTAAAACAGGCCTGTTTTGTTTAAGTGTGGTGGCCCATGTTGAATCATTCTGTGTTGTGGGGTTTTCTACTCTTGACTGACTGACTTGTGCACCCCAGTACAGAACACTGTGTCTGTCTCCTCATTGTTTTGTAGTGGTGTTTGCAGATGCACTGTGTCCAAATGAAAGATTGAATTACCCTTTTCCTTTTCCATTTCCTTTTCCATTTCCTTTTCCTTTTCTCCATGTCTGTGGTAGCTGTAAACTTGTGAGGTAGCCTGACTGCTGCTGCTTATTTTCTGTTCCTTTCTTGATGATTGATTATGTTGCTGACCCCAAGGCTTGAGTCTGGCCTCTCCTAAATAACTAATAAGGAGCATTCTGTCAAGCTGAGAGTTAGATGAGGGGGGAATGAAGATGGATTTTGAATCAAGCTTAGTTGACTTAAGATTATTCCAAGAAAATCAGCCTCTTGGGGTTTCTTGGCATCACTTTTATATAGCTTTAAGACACTGTACATTTATCAGAATTGCAAAAGAAAGCAGACATGTCACTTCAGATACAGCAGCTGAGGCTGTTTTAACTGAAGAGCATCTTTATTCCAGATAGCATTGAAAACAGTGAAAAGGCAAGGCTAAACATGGTAAGAATGATAGTATTTGTTGGACAAAGCTGTATTTATAGGGCATTAGTGAACATGGAAAGCCATCTGCTGAACACTGGTGGCTGGAAACAGATTTTAATTAAGTAATGCATCTTTACCCTCTGTAAAAATTTTAATCATTAAGGTAGCCTGGGACGAAAACAGATATTGTCTGAGTTGGTAGGGCTCAGGTTAGGAAAGCCAAAGCCCTTGATAAAGTTAAATCCACCTGGGGACACTGAGGGCAACAAGAAAATCTATAGATACATTGGTGATAGGAGGAACAATAGGGAAAAAATGTGAGCCCTCTCTGGAAGGAAATGGGGGACCTGGTTACCCAGTGTATGAAGAAGGCTGAGGAACTCCATGACTTTCTTGCTTTGGTCTTCAGCAGTGAGAGCTCCAAGCACATGGCCCAGGCAGCCGAAGGCAAAGGCCTGTCACACTGCTGCTGTGGCACAGGGGGAGCCTTGTGGCTTCCTTAACAGATGGCTTGTTTCCAGTGCCAGCATTTTTATCAGTCAGTTCTACCTTCTTTGAAAGAAGTTTTTTTTCCCCCTTGTTTACTGCTGTTTTGAGTCACAGTAGATATTTAGCAGATTACTGTATCTTGGGCTGAGCTTTTTGAAGTGTGCTGTAATAGGTACATTTGTGTTTGATGCATGGTAGATAATGTGCACTTTCTTATGCAATTTCTGTATATGTTGACTAACCAGGTAGTACCATCAAATTTAATAATAACCTTCTTCACCTGTTGGGGTGGGGTTTTTTTTCTAAATATTATTTGGTTAGTTCCCTGTTATACAGCATGCTTTAGCAGAGGAAATGAACAGCAGTGACATTTTGCTGCTCCTGTCAGACAAATGCAGCTTGCATCTTTTGTATCTCATGGAGTATGTGTGTCATGACCACTGACCTGAGCAAACTCAGTACTTGCAGTGTTTCCTTAGATGTGCCCTTTGGCTCCTCAGTGTTCAACTCCCCGTTTCACTTTTGTTCATTTTGTTTGGTACTACTAGGCTGTCCTTTGTAGGTGTTAATAAAATAATGATAGGAAAAGCTCTTGGGCTCTGGAACTTTATCTGCTCTAGAACTGTTAAAACCTGTTATCCCTGATACAGTTTTGTCCCAGGGCATCTGTCACTTTGCAAGTGTGATAACAATCTTCCTGAGCCATGAGTCTGGGGGAATTATGTTAACAGGCAGGTTAACACTCCAGCTGAGAGTCAGAGCTTAGTGGTATGGATGCCATCTGTCTGTGCTGGTTGGCCTCAGTGCCATGTAAAGATTCTGAGGACATTCAGTCTATTCATTATATTAGACAAAATCTCCTAGGTTCATCTTCCTGTCCTGTCAGTTGGGTCTTGTAGAGGTACATAGAGCCTGTAAGAAGGCAAGCAGGTAATGTCTAATGAGCACAGGAGATGTATTTACAACCCAGTATATATGTGCTGTTGGCATTAAACACCAGAAGGTAAAGGCAGTTCCTGAAGGGAGTTCATTCAACAGTTACAGTTGTGTAAACAATTTACTTCTCAATGTCATTTATTGAATAGTTTTTAAAATGTAAATTTAAATAACTTAAAGATATTGCTTATAAGACCAAGAACAATACAGAGTTGTTAATGATCTTCTAAGCCACTTAACCTACTGACAAATTTATTCATCCAATTGGTATTCAGGACTGATGCCCTCTGCACATACAAGTCTTGCTTTTAAGTGTACTTGAGTTCTCTTTCTCTTGCTTATGCTTCCACTCTGCTTATAAGTAGTCCACTTCATACACAGAACCTCCACTCAAGGGGTTTACTGGCACAGGTAAAGTAAGTGTTAGCAAATTAATTCACTCAAAAGGTGCCTTTTGTAGGTCTGACTGTAATGCAGTCATCTTTACCTTTCCTTTTATTCATGAAGGGCATTTGTTTAGCCCTAACCTCTTCTCTGAAGCTTTCCATAAAGGAGCTAAAGGTTTTGGGCCTCCTGTGTTGGGTTTACTTGAGGATGTGGAGAGGAATGAGAGCTGGCATTATTTCTTGTAACAATAATGAGAGAATCTTTGGCTTACTCTGTTCATCATGAAGAAAGCTTTTCTTTACTCTGACAAAGAAAAGAGAATGTAGCAGGTTGTTCACTGATCTGAGCATCTCAAGTTACAGCTAGTCTTTTTTTTTTTTTTTAATAGTGTTTGTGTGGATCTTGGGATTGTGGTCCTTTGAAGCTGTATGAAAAGTGCTTTCAAAGAGGGTACTAACACCTATTTAAGGTCCTCTATCTTTGACCTTCTTCCCAGTGACATAGATAAGAACAGTTCAGAGGCACACAGAATAGTTGTGGAAAAAATGGTAACATGAATTACAGTTTTGGGAATTGTAAGTCTTAATAAGCTCACACTTTCACCTTACCTATTTCTGCCTTCCACTCATGGTCTTACCTCTGAACTTGCAGCGTTGAGCTGACTTATCTGTATTGAGCTGTCCTGTCTGAATACTCAGCTGGTTTGATATTTCTATCAAAATATCTACCCTTTTGAACCTGTGTCTTCTCAACTTGTTAAAATAATATCAAAACAAAGGATGTGATGTTTTGTACAACAAAAACCATTAGCTCTTAGGATAGCTTGAAATGTTGGTTTGAGTAAATCTTCACTTTAGATTACTGGTGTATTATTAAAAAATTGCTAGGACTTGCTGTTCTTTCAGATCTTTGGTTTGACACAGAACATTGCATGAAAACGCACAAGTTCTTCTCTTCCATATTAAAGGATTTATTTTACTTGGTTTTGTTTCAAACAAAACAAACTTTAATGGAAAAGTGCTTGATTCCCTCTGCCTGAGTCTGGTAATTAATTTGTGGGGGATGGCCTTTAAAGAGAGAGAGAGAAGAACTCTGAACATACAAGGATAACAGCTCACTGGTTGCTTCTTTTGTTCTGGATAGATTCTCATAAGTATGTTTTCTTCTGACACAAATATTAACAAAATATAAATAAGAATTGAATAGTGCTGATTGTGTAAGGGCTGTATGCTGAGGATGAACCTTGCAAGCAGCTGGGTGATACCTGCTAGTGAAAGACCTTTTTTCCCCAAGGACTATTTGAAACTGTTCTGCAAGGACGGCAGGATACTTGGAACGCTATTTAGATACAGATTTTGGAAGGACCTGCTAGGGTAAATGCTTTGGATTTGGCAGCCCAGGCTGTAGTGGCTGGGAGATGTAGGATTTCAGATCCTGAGAGAAGTTAGGAGGGTAACTATCAGACTAAGGTCCAGAATTTTATCTTGTTTAAAAACCTGCTAAGTGGTGTCCTCCAAGAGGTTTGCTGTGAAGAGCAAAGGAGCCCAGGACATGTTGATCTCTGGAGGCCGTTTCCTTAGACTGCAAAAATGACTTTTTTCTGATGTTCATGACAATAGCAGGCATGACAGTAAGCCTGCTAGGCTGCAGGGAGAGTTCCTGACTTTAGCAAAACCAAAGTCTACAAAAGGCACTGGTATTGCTTACATGTGCAGCAATGTTAAGCCAAAGCTTGGTTGGAGTTGAAACTGAGGGAGATGGAAAGTAACAAAATGTGGAGAGCTCTTAGAAGTATGCAGACAGCCAAAGGAAGAGTAAGCAGAACATGGTGCTGCTGGTGAATGGAATAAGCATGCTGTGACAACAAAGGGGCTTGGTGTGGATCTCCAGAGGGACCTGAGGTACTCTGTACTTTCTTGGCAGGACTGGTTCTCAGGTGTGACAGAATTTAAGCAGCAGAGTGGGATGCTATCTTTGCTAGAGGAAGATCAAGTTACAGAGTACTTAAGTAAAATGGTGAGATTCACCCCAGGGAATAGGCTGACATGACTGCAACACCTCTCCCCAATTTCTTTGAGAAGTCAGGGCAATTGGGAACATCCTCAGTAACTGAAGGATGATGAATGTTACGTGCATCTTCAAGAAACTCAAGCAAGATGAATGAGTGAAATAAATGGTTGTGTATCACAAACGTTCTAGAGCATGTGACTTGGTGTAAGTCACATAACATAGGTCTATATGAATTCTGTCTATAGGTATTTCCATATGTGCTATCTTCTGAAACTTGGTTGTTAGCATTACATTGCCTCATGATAGGAGAACCTGGGAAGCAAGCTTCAGGAAATTTGGAAGTAAAGTGCTGTCAGCAGGCTGTCAGTTAGGCACTGTCTTGCATAGCTGCATTCTGAAGTGGACTTGATAATGTGGTACTTAACACTGGCAGCTTTCCTCAAGCCTATTTATAGGATCAGTGGTGTTTTCCTGTTGTTAGTGTAGCTGACCAGGTCCAGAAAGATGAAATGGAGTTATCTATTGACCACAGTTCTGTGTAGCTGTTTAAATGGATTTGATTGTGGTGGCCTTAGTGCCATGGTTGGAGAGCAAGGTTGTCCTTCAGAATGGCACAGTGTGTCTCTGCAGTCTGGATTGTCCTTGATTCACTTCAGCCATTTACAGCTCGCTGCTGTATCCCAGCCAAGGGAAGCTGCTGACACTTCACCTTGTTATGGCTTGCTGTGTGTTGTAGCAGCTCAGTAGCTGTTTCATGACTGACAACCTGAAGTCGTTCCTGTTTGGGAGTTGGAACCTGATTTGAAAATGGCCTTTCTATGCAGGCTAGGCTTGAGCAAGTTTGGAACCATTTAAATTTGCTTTTTTGTTTTGCTGGGAGACAAATTACAGTGGCAAAAGAGACTCCATGTTGGAAGCCAGCTTAACAGATTTGAATTTGCTTCTTCATGTGGTCTATTCCTCACCCTGATTCTCTGTCATTATATATTACAAGCATCCAGTCTGATTTTCTGGGTTTAAAAATGGAAGATTATTCAAATAATTATCATATTATTCAAATATGATAATCTTTGTTTTGTGGGTATTTTAATACATAAATAATAAATCATTGGGTTTTGCAATGATACTTCTCTAAAATTCTGATCCTTTATACTTTAAGAGGTGGAGACACAATTTTTTTCATATAAATGAAGTAAAGATTCCCAATACAGAAAAACAGAAATTTTTCTCTTTGAAGGTGCCATGAGGATGCTCATGTAGTTTTACTAGGACACATGGAAGATGACAGCAAAAAGGAAATCTTTATTATGTTCAGCATGGTTTCATCAAGACAGCTTCTTCTTGTGCTTTTAAGACCGAGTCCTCTCTTGTTCAAAGGCTAGTAGTAGGTTAATAGCCACTAGTAGGGTTACTCCTGTAAGACTCAGGAGTTATTCTGGTCCAGGGACCTTTGCTATATTGCATTTTCTGTATGGTTCTCCTGTAAGAGTTGCTCCTATTGAAGAGCTATTTGTGTAAAGTTTATTGATAATTCTGTGAATGTGGAGGTATGAAACAAGATGTAAACATTTCTCTGTAATGAGTTTTTGCAGTGAAGCAAAGCTCTCCTTTTGCTGCATTAAACTACCATTGGTGTAGTTCTGTTTTTGAAAGAAATACTATTTGGTTGCAGTTTTTCTTTAAGGTAAAAGCCAATCTAATCTGTAGATATTTTAAGAAAAGTGAGGATACAAGTTTGAGTTACAAAGATTGAGTGGAAAATTCTGTTCTTTAGAGCAACTAATCCAAGATAAGGGCTGGAAGACTCTGGTAGGACTCATTATAGCTTAAAGATATCTGTCTTTTTGCTGTTTCTTTTGTAAAGTGAGCTCTGTCTCAATTACAAGAATATAACAGACATTCTTTACTATTATTTGTAACTTTCTTATTCAGAGAGATTGATATGATTGATTTCTTAGAAAGTGATATTGAACATGACTTCTTAAATAAGATCAGAACTACGTTTGTCTCCAGTGCATGACGTGATTGATACACAAGACACAAAAAACTGTTTGCTTGATCACAGGCTCTCAGATGAAATACTTTTCAAATTTTCAGTGTAAACTGTTATTTCCAGAGGTTTTGTAGCAGACAAAAAAAATCTGTTCTAGCTAAAAAGTAGGACTCATTAATCCTTACCCTTGGGGTCCACTTTGAAGCCTGTTTATTTTGGTTTTTAGCCTCCATAAGTGAAAAGCAAATACATGGATTTGTTGCTAGTAGCATAGGAGAAAGAAACTGCAATTTCTAAGTAGTTGTCCAGGCACAGAATGAGATTCAGTACTCTGTTTTCCATTCAGATACGTTTTTGCTGGTTCTGTTTCTGCTGAAGATAATGTGCTGTACAAATGCAATGCACTGAAGTTTCAAAACAATTATTGAACATCATACATGATGCCCTCCAAAGAGTGAAGTGCCTCTCTTTGTGGCACTGTTCTCAAAGAACCTGCCTGTCTGTAAGCAGTGATGTTCAAGGAATGGAGGAATTGTGTTAGATCAGCACAGTGGCCATGGCATGTCACTGTTGTTTGTGGTGAGGTTGCTATGTCAGATACTCCCTTAAGGGAGCACACAGTTAATAGAACCCAGGAAATTGTACTAAAGTTTCAGCTAGTGGCATCTTCTGGAGAATATTGTGTTGAAGCTGCCATAGGATGCCCTGATGGATTATACTTTGGCTATGTGGAATTTTCAGTAAAATGTACAACTGTATTGTCCACTGAAGAAGAAATATTGTGATCCTTTCATAAAAGGATGAGTGATACACTTACAAGCCAACTATAACCCTCCATTTCACCTTCTTAGAAGCTACCCAGCTACGATTATTTATTTTCCAAAGTGTGGATGCTAACTAACTGGCTGTTGTTTGCTCTTAAGTGAAACAAAGTAATCTTTGTGTTTAATAATAAAACACAGCATTTCTAGGACTGTTCTAGGTGGTTTTAAAGTAGAAATAGTAAATATCATTAAAATTATATTAAATTTATTATTTATATTTACATCAAAAATGCTTGTTCAAACTTTCATATTAGCTGAGTTTCCTAGCTTCTCAGGTGAACAGGAAACCACAGAGTCTTCATTCAATCCTGTGCAATATGCATACCATGGTTTGGCTGTTGCAATGTGTAACTGAGCCACAGTGTGACCTTGCAGTCTTGTGTAAGTGCAAAAAAGTGTAATTCAAACACCTACATCCAATTCACAAATTGGCTTTTTTGGTTTGCTTGCATCAATATTAATTCCTTAGCTTGCCGAAAGCCTAATGGCTTTATAATGATTGTGGTCACTGTTAATTGTACTCAAGGAAACTGAACATTTTGGTCTAGGTACCTGCTCTTTTACTGTTCATCAGAAATTATGGATGTGAGGGGACTGAGCACTGGAACAGGTTGCCTGGAGAGGTTGTGGAGTCTGCTGTCCTGGAGATGTTCAGAAGTTGTCAGGACACAAACCTGAGTAACATGCTCTAGAGGGACCCTGCTTGAGCAGGGAGGTTGGCCAAGATGACCTCCAGTGGTCCCTTCCAACCTTAAATATTCTGTGAAATGAAATGGTAAATTGATTTGTTCATTGCTATAGAACATAAAGCATGTATTGAGGGCATTGAGATTGCAGGAGTGTAAAAAAATCTTCAAACTTCACTTGACTTCCTTCTGTCAATTTTAGTTTGTTCATTTGGTCTTTCCCAGTATACCAGTTGTTTCATGTCTTTGCTGCTGCTTTGTATGTCACTGGCCTCTGTGCAGTCTGCATCTCTATTGTCTTACACCTTTGAAGGCTAGCCTGCATTTGCTACCATGTTAAAAGCAGAAGAACAAATGTGTTCCTTCAATTCAGCTGTCTCAAGCTAAATTTAAAACTGTGTTGTGATTTTTGCTTAATGTTATAAAGCTGAGGTAGCGATCAGTAAAAGTGTGTGTGGTAGAGAAAGAAGGATGTGTCGTGGGCATTTGGAGATGTGAGACTTAATGAAATAGTTGCTCTTGGCAGTTTGTAACTTGAAGTATGCATAGAACTTTCATGCCATGGGAGTGAAAGGGGGCTGATTTGATCCTGATTTTTAGAAGATTTTCAGGAGAGAACTGGTGAGATGTAAGTCTGTTCACCTCACAGCAGACATGACAATAAATTTCTCCTAGTGAACACACGTGCAAATGCAGTGAATGGAGGAGAAAAATGGACCCTGCACTGTTTGCAAAAGGAAGTGATATAAAAAAATCTTACCAAGCTCTTTAAAAATGCCAAAAAGTGTGAACATTAAACTGGTTGGTTCCAGTTGTTTGGATGAAGCCAGACTAATTCTGTTTGCATGTGTTTCAGGTGGTGGTTGCCAGTTTCAGTTTGTCCCTTGGTTTTCTCTGTTTGTCACTGTCCTGCTATCAAGCCTGGACCTCTAAACTCATGTTTGAAGATACAGAACCAAGCATCCAAAAAAATCAGTAGTTAACTAACTGAAAGTTTCTGGAGACTGGCACAGATGTATTAAAGTTTCACATAAGTGAAATTGTTTTCACATAAGTATGTTGTGGATTCTGTAGCTATTTCAGAGGCATTACTAGGAATGTTGTAGATAGAAATTACTAGATAATTACAAATCAGTTTGTTTAAATATGTTTTAATGCCTAATTATCTCCTTAATTTGTGTTGAAGGCATAAAATTTATGTATGTTATATGAACTTTCCCTTTCTCAGATTGCATTTCTTCTAATTGTTTCAAATCTTGGATAAGATGAAACCTTAGAGATTCTGGGAAGGTTTTTGTGACAGAAATCAAAGACTGTAAATCTCATTTGGCACATTGCTTTGCTGTGGAGGACAGAGATAAGGCAAGAAATAAAAATCATTAATGATATTTTGGCTGCTGAATTTTGTGATACTATCACTCACATGCCCAGAAGATAAGATAGACAATTCTTTGTTCTTGATTAGGCCTTACATACAGTTGTGGTTTCAGTTTTTTGTATAGCCTACAGTCTGGCTTGTTAACTCCTGGGGGTGGGTGGTGAAGAGGTCTGTTTTGTCCTGTGAGTGTTGCTGTTGTTCATAATGTGATATCAGGGATTATACCTTAAGAAAGTTCTTTCAGGTTGCCACTTGGAGGCTATCCATTGTTAAGATAAGGTAGACACAGTGAGGCTGCAGGTATCTGTTTAACAGGGGCATATTGTGCTCATTTCAGATGCTTCAAGATAGATACATGAGCTACCAAGATCAGTGTTTTTTTATTTACCTGCAACTTAGATCTATTATTGTCATCTCTTTGGTAAGTTTAATTTAATAGGTGTTATTCAAATCACAGAATCTGTTGAGACTTTCCATTCAGTACTTGCTATGTGTAACCAAGACTGTTACCTCTGGTTTATATTTTTGATCCTCTAGAATGTGAGTATCTTGGAAAAGCATAGGTTATGTTTTAGAAAGGTAGGGGAGGAATACTGACAGATGTTACTGCCATGCAGGTAACATTTCACTGCTCTAATGGAGAGTGAAAATGACCACTAAGAACTAGTCTCTAATCCCTAGACACAGGAAAGGTACAGTGAGCCAGTTTAGTAAAACTCTAAAGGTATTTGTGGTTGCCTAAGTAATGATTCCAAACTCTTGTTTGGATAGTGTTTTTTTATTCAGCTTCATAATATATTTACCAAGACATTATAGGTGCAGCCCTCTCATCTGTGAGGAAAATGAAAGTAGAGGGAGAGTTTTTGTCAAAGTAACTTTAAAATGTAGTGAAATGCAAGAATGAAATCTCAGTCTTGCAAATACCCTGCAAACATTTTCTATTAGTGCCCACGACTTCTGAATGGGGAGTTGGTAGGGTAAACTGTAAAGTTACTTGAAGCAACTCTAAGTTCTCCTCAAGGATTTATTTTTAAAATCTAGATTATTTTCCCTCTCTTTCCCTGTGTTGAGGCTTCTGTCACTACTTCTACTACCTACCTCAGTTTTGCATGGTTTTTTTTTTATGGGCAGTAATATCTTAGTATAAAACTTAGGTGATCCAGGATTCTTTCTTGATACAAGTGAAGCTTTGTTTAAAATTTGGCAGAATAGGCTATACACTATGGGTCTGTGCAGTTGGAATTAAAGCAACAATTCTTTACCTTCAAACTATTCAAGATGCACTGTGGTGTTGAATGTGGAATTTGATGTTTCCTGTCAACAGTAGTTGCAAGTAGTACTAAAATGTCTCAACTTAGTTATAAAAAAGTTTAATATGCTACAACTTTAAATACTAAAATACCTTCATTTCCTTAATTTTTATGGTAGTATTTCTTCTGTAAAACAAAATAAATTTACTTGCTGAGTTTCCAGTGGTACCATGCAGGTGTAGGCAGGCGTCATGTAGGTCTGTAGGAGTAGGTAGATGTGGGATGGTATTCCTGAAGCTCTGGCATTTTATCACAAATCATGCTAATAGATACGAAAGGCACACTACTTATGTCAGTATCTATGTTGTGATCACTTGAAATGGTAGGATGTCTGCTTTTCTATGTAAATTTCTTCAGGCAAACTGGAGATTAGAGTATGATGCATATCTGTGTATGTTTTTTCTAAATTCTGTTGTGGACCTTTGGTATTGTGTCCAAGAAAGGAAAGACCAATGTTACAGGCAGAGTAAAAAGACAAATATTTGTCTGTGTTTTTATCTAAGAAAAATATCTCTGTGTGTGGTTTGTGTATGGTAGACAATACAGCAAATTAAGGAAACAGCCACTGTTTCTCTTAAACCTGGATGTTAATCAAATGCTTTTAATTTATAGCTAATTTGATGAGGAGAAACTTTGTGAAGAGGTTAGTAGGATTTGTTTAACAAACGTGACTGTAATAGATGTGTTTTGCATCAGTCTTTGAAAGATAAAAGTGAAAAATTTGAGGACAGAAAAAGTATTTTAAGAATATTGGAAGTCACAAGAACTGTATATTTTGGTGGATTTCTAATGACTTTGAGTAATGTAATTCCATAAATATAATGTCTGTGCTTATGACAGAGGAAGCGTTCTGTAAGCCTGGTTGTTTAAGGCCTGTGTGTTGGCAGTTTTTGGAAAGGCACAATGCAGAATATGTGTCATGAAGGGATGAATTACTGCGAAAGGATCCCTGTTACTAATTGTGTTATTTTATTCTCTATCCTGAATTAGTTTTACAGGTGACATCTTCTGGTATCTCCAAGCAGGTGTGTTCTACTCTAAATTGTAAAATCCTCTTAAAGCTGAAGACTTAAAAGGGGCTTACGACATACATAGAATATAAAAGGAAGTTGGTATATTGTGTAATAGTGGATCAATTACTGTCTTGAAGACTGCAAGCGGGAATTATGTGAATGTTCTTGAATGTGAATTAAGGGAGATTATTTTTAATTATTTCTCTTAACTAATTCTCCAAGTAATTCATCTTGTGAATTATGTTACCTCCAAAATACAACTTCTAGCTGTTTAATCAAAAACTTGCATCACTCGGGGCTTCTTGAAGAAAAATGACTTAACTGGTATAACCCATGATATTTCCTCTTGAGATTCTTCTGAAAGTTCTTGGCTTCAGTGATATAACTCAGGTGTGAAAGTTTCTCAAAAGACCAGAGAGTTGTAGTCCTAAAGGAAAATGTATATGATGAGACCTGTTCCGAAACATGCTGAATTTTCTTCTCATCCTTGCCTTTCAATTATAAAAGAGTTTTTGGTTAATGTTTGATTCTCATAACATAAGATCTGAGTCACTTCACAAGAATTTGATCTTTCCTGTGTCACTGTAATGATGAAAACTCATCTCTTTTATGGAGAAGATTTCTTAATTTGCAAGACATTCCAGTAGTTCCATCAGTCGTGCTGATGATCTTTTGTATTAATTCCAACTTTCTTACGGGCTAGTTGAAATTCCTTGATTTATTATCTCCATGAGATATCCTGTTTATTTTTATTCTAGGTTATTTGCTTTCTAGAAGAGAGGGTCAAGCAGGATCCCCTGAAAAGCCATTGTCTGACCTGGGTCGTCTCTCATACTTGGCTTATTGGAAAAGTGTCATATTGGAATACCTGAACTGCCACCATGAAAAACAAATCAGCATCAAAGGAATGAGCCGAGCTACTGGAATGTGTCCACATGATATTGCCACAACCCTGCAGCAACACAGCATGATAGATAAAAGAGAAGATAGGTCAGTGAATCTTGTAAAAAAAATTTAAATACTGAGACAAAACATTCTCTACTTACAGAACAGTTGATGTGAAAAATGTCTGTGTAAAAACTTGACTTTGAAATGAGTGACAACCATCTTACTGTAGAAGTCAGTACGGATGGGTCTTACATAAAGAGCTTTTCTTCCTGGGGATTTTTTGGATGATCTTTCATGTTAATGGTTACTAGAAGTATGTGGCCAGCTCAAAACATTTTCAGTTAAGAATTTTGTTTCATTCAGTAAAATCTTCCCTAAGTGTTCCCAGCTCTTGCTGTGCAAATATTTTGCTTTGAATACCAGTGAGGGAAAAGTTGTGTTTGTGGGTGGCAGTCTCTTTCCACACCTCCTCTTTCAATCATTGCTGAATTCATGTAAACCATGGGATCAGATCAGCTCTACATGAAATGCTCCTGCTCAAGGTACTGGTAATTCAAGTTTCTATTTAATGTTACAATCAATGTTGAAAGTCAGTGCACTGAGAAGGTGAGTTCCTGTTTTGTGAATATCTTCTTTCTTCATGCTCTTGATGGGTGTTTTAGAACTTTACTGGGTTGTTGTTTTTGTTTGGTCTGTTTCTTTCCATAAAATGTCTTAAATGACTTTCAATGGTATTTGTGTTTCTGAAGGTGATCTTAATTCTTTCTGGATATTCCAATCATGGAAACTTTATAATTAAGCAAAGCTGCCTTACAAACACTGGCTTGCCAGAAGAAGAAAATTAAAATTAGAAAAAAGTTCAGCCTTAGTAATTTTTATGTGTCCCAGCACTAGTATTCAAAACTAGTAATTTTTGAACCAGTAAGAATGCAAGTCTTCAAAAAGGAAATTGGTTTACAAGATGATGTATGAGAGTAGTAAGAGGACTGCTGGCATTGCTTTAAAGCCTTTCTGGAGTACTTTGTTATGGACAACCTGTGGACAAATGGATTTTAAGGGAAATTTTTCTTACATGTAATGAAGTAGATGTTTGTTACAATTCTGGGAAAAGGGTTCTGGATCTGATTTCTTTTTTTCAACTTTGTTTTTCACTAAGAGAATGTTGTTACTTCACCAACCTGATTTTTACAACATTTGAAATTCTTGCTAATCCTTGTTGTTTAGAATTGTATAGTTCTTTATAAGAGGGGGGTTTAATGGGTTATGTGCTAATATAGTAGCATACTGTGCTATTTTATTAGTCTTTACCTACTTTTGATATGCCACTTCATAGTAATTGCAAAGTCATTTTGTACTTCATTAGCACAGGACTGAAGTACATTTTTATGCTTCATTAGAAAACCTGTGCTTCTGATTTGCTTTCTTGTCCCATTAACTTACGTCTTCAGCTGTAACCTTACAACTTTCTCACTCTTGACTTGATGATCCACAGTGTTTTCTATCTATATTTGTATGTAATATTAAAATTAGAAATTGTTCAGACAGTGATTTAAGTGCCAACACTAAACCTCTTGTATTAGGTTTAGAATAGTCAAGTATAAAACTTTTACTTTTCTCTCTGTTGCCCTAGTGATGGTTAATATTGAGCTTTCACTTCATAAACTGTTGTTTCCTCACTTCCTCTCAGTAAACAGTCAGTCGTGTAAGGATGTTATCACTGTGTGTCAGCTGGTATTTTTAGTTTGATGGATCCTTTCATTTGCCCGTCTTTTTTCACAGGTTGTTTTGCAGAAGGATGTCAATTATGGAAAGGCTTTTCTAGGTGATCACTTTCTAAATTAAATTACTGTTTATTTGATTGTAGATTTGTAATTATTAGAAGGGAAAAGCTGATTTCAAGTCATATGGAGAAACTGAAAGCAAATCCACGTATCAATGAAGTAGATCCCGAAAGCTTGAGATGGACTCCTTTGCTAGTTTCTAATGCTGCAGTTTCTGAAGAAGAGAGGGAAGCAGAAAAGGAGGTAATATCAGACATCTTCTGAATTTCTCTTCTTTTGGCTTTCTTAACTCTGATATATTCAACATAGACTGTCTTAAATAGAGCAGAGTTAGCTTTGACCACTACATACTGCTATTGTAATGCAGAATTTTTGGAAGCTGTGCAGCAACACATGGTAACTTTGGGGAGATGCATATGGAAACCTAAAATGTGAATCACTTGTCGTGGAGCTGTATTTATCACTCTTGAGGTAGTCAAAGAGCATGTAATCAGATCAAATTTGGTGCAGAGCTCAGGGGCTGCACTGTCAATCGATTCTTTGTGTTCTCAACTTGCTCAAAGTGATCCAGTCAGTGGGCATGTAATGTAGTGCTAAAGGACTTAAATCAATTCGCTGCATCATTAATAGTGCTAAATATCCCATGAAATGCAATCTTCTTTGGTTTGTTATCTGTTAACTGTTGTAAAGGAGCAACTGGATGATTCAGCTGAAATGTTGTTGCTAGGTTAGCCAGCAGTGCTAATCAGGGTTGACTTATTTTAACTATTTAAATGTTTTTACTGAATGTAAAGGATATGGCTAAGTAAATGCTGTTTCAGTGACCTGTTATTTTAACCTCAACCCTCCAGGCTGAGCGTCTTATGGAGCAAGCTAGCTGCTGGGAAAAGGAAGAGCAAGAAATATTCTCCACAAGAACTAACAGTAGGCAATCACCTGCAAAAGTACAATCTAAAAATAAATATTTGCGATCTCCAGAAAGTGTGGCAGTGGTGGGAGAGCGAGGGCAATCCACAGAGCAATCTAAAGAGAGCAGTGAGGAGGATGGCGGGGATGAGAATCAGCAGAGTTCGCCTCCCCGGCTGACGAAGCCCCAGTCCCTGGCCATGAAAAGAAAGGTGTGTTACTTCAGTGCTTTGCTTCTGTCATTTGTCTCTGATTTCAATCAAATTGTTGTCATCAAAATAACAACCTGTTTCTTTGCCAACATTTATTAGACTGTTTTAATCCTTTATGTGTTATTTGGACATTTAACTGCTCCTCTCTTCTGTTTTCTGCACTCCATCCAATTTTTTGTCTTCTGGATTTTTCACAGAACTATAAAATACTAACGACATTTAAAAATCAGAATTTTCTGTTAATTTTTAAATTAGAGATTGCCCTCTGCTGTTTGGCATTGGTATTGGTTCACTATCCTAATGGTTCTTTATTTTTTTGTATTAAGATGGAGTCCAGCTTGTGAGATTTGTCTTTTTATGGGGTTTTTTTGTTTTGTTTTTTTTTAGTATAGGAACTCCTAGAATGGGGAATACTTCTTTTCAAAAGAAATGCTGTTAAAACAAAAGGGGTTTTTTTACCCATATTCTTCTAATTTGAATGTTAAATTCTGGTTACTGCCATGTTTGCATAATTCTTAATTTCTTTGAAAAATCAGTTCTTTGAGTTGCTTAAACTAGTAAATTTAAGAATCCCAAAATTTTAAAGTAGTCACCTTAACCTATGTATTTAGGTGTCTCTGGTGAGAATCAGGAAATTGGATTGTCCTTTTTGTTATACTGTAAGTGAGCTTACTTACTTTAAAGTAACTATAAATGTCTGAGAATGTATAATAACAGAAAAATAAAATCTTGGACAGCTTTTTATTTTTTATAGAAGCCAACTGTAGTATTCTTGAGGTGCACTTCTTCAATGTTATCTATTTTTTTGTGTACATACTTATTTCTAAAAATAGCAGAAACCTGAAATGTAGAAGAATAAGCTTTCATACTTGTGAAGGTTGTTGGGGAGTTAAAAATCTACAGAGGAGAAATGTGTGAGTACAATTTATGTAATAGTGCTATGAATATTATTTGACAGAAGAAGGTAAGACACTACAATATAAAGAAAATTCAAGTCTTCATTTACAGAAAGGTTTGTCTACATACCTGTTTAAACTGTTCAGACGTTTTACTTTTAGATTCTGTCTACATTTGAATTTGATGCCACGTAAAATGTTTTTTTGAATGAATAAATGGATTATTGTAAACTCACTCTACAGAGATTTATGTCCAGAATCAGTTAACAAACAGGAATCTAGGAAGAGTTTGATTTGTGGAATTATTTTTCAGAGACCTTTCATACTGAAAAAGAAAAGGGGCCGTAAACGCAGGAGGATAAATAGCAGTGTTACAACAGAGACAATTTCTGAAACAACAGAGGTGCTGAATGAGCCATTTGATAACTCAGATGAAGAGCGTCCCATGCCACAGCTGGAGCCCACCTGTGAGATGGATGGAGAAGATGATGACTTGAAGCCTGTGATTCGAAAAGCTTTTGAGTATCAACCTGGGCAACAGAAACAGGAGGAAGAAGAGCAGAACAAAGAGGAGAAAGATGTGCATTGTTACAGGAGTGATGAAAATTGTACAGGTAAGCTTAAAATGTTCTTATATCTTCACAAAAATAATTTTGTTGGGTTGCCTTCAAAAGAAGTGTTTATTTGTGGCATAAATGTGGAAATTTTTATGAGATGTATTTAACCATTATTATCATAATATTATAATTTGCTTTTTGTGTTCAGGAAACAAATCTTTTCCAGTCCGAGGCATTGAAGTTCTTGTCATATTGTCAAAAACTTCTGTGTGTCTTACAGCAGGCCATTTCATACTCAACAGTGCAAAGGGTATCACTGGAATATTGTCCAATATAGTTTTTGTATTAGTGGTAAAGGATACAAGCAAGAAGTAAGATTTGATTTACACAAATATCTTTCTATTCAGCATTGTTGGTAATTCAGTAAAATGTTTGGTGCTTCTGTGGCATAAGATATCCTCAGCACCAGGATCCTGGCTTTTTTTCCCTCATGAAGAGACAGTTTTAACTGTGTCCTTTTAAAGCTGCTTTTCTAGTTTGATTTCAAGGATATTTCCTGTCAGAAAAGTTAGGATAGATAGTGAAGCTACTGATGAACTATTCTGAATGTTCACCCTTCCCTTGACCTCTTGGCCCTCAAATTATGCTTATGAATTTTAATTCCAGAATGAAGGAGTAGACTCTCAGGTCTGTGTATTTTCTCTAAGAAGTCAGTAGGTACTACTTCAGTATTTTTGTAATTGCATGGGAAGTTGCATCCTTGTGATCCTCAATTGAGGGATCATGGGCTGATTTCTATTTCAAACAGCTCCTGTGTGATGTGGTACATTAGAATATTACTGCTTTTTCCAGCTTCTCAAGAGAAATTATTTAAACTAATAGTAGCAAGTTCCAGTTGTGTCCCAGTGGTCAGGTTTGCACTCTTTTAACTAGATTGATGTTTTGTATTTGCCCATGGCCCATGTCATCACAATATAGAAGAACCACTGAAGCCATTATGTTCCCAAGTGCACCATGTTATATCTTGATAATTCTCCTTTTTTTCTGGAGTATATGTAAGTGGTATCTGGGGAGAAAGGAAAGAGGTGAATGTTTTGGTCCCTTTTTTATAGTCAGTGGATCAGTTTAGTGTTCAGATGCACTCTGTGTGTAATTTCAATTCTCTTTTGCCTTCCATCATCTCTTGTGAGCCATGTCATATGTTGCCCATGAGAAACTACTAGAATGAACCACCTTTTTTTAGTATTGGTATTATGGCATGATTATGTATTTGTTGTGGCTTGTCCTCCAGAATGGTTGAAGAGGAAGCTCCAGACTTTCATGTCATTACTGTCAAAAAGGATGTGTTAGATCAATGTCTATATAAAGTGAAGGCATACTTCTCTTCTAAAACCAAAGGTGGAAAATCAAATATTTGGACAGTATTTGCTTTAGTTTATGTGTCATTGTCATGGTGGTTCTGATAGTGTCTGTTCAAAGGCCACCAAACCATAACATATCTGTGTAGTGTGTTTGAGCTGTAGATACTACATTGTTCTACTGTGTTTTGAGACCTGTTTATAACTCTTGTTTCATACTTTCTTAATACATTTTGAGTTTATAAATTATTTTCAGGTTTATATTGGAAAATATTGATTAGTCTGCAAGCTAAGACTTTTTTTTTGTCTCTATTACCTCCCAAAGATAATACAGAGGATGTAGCTGTGTTGGAAGAAAGCACTAAAGACAATCTTGAACCTTTAAAGAGTAAGCAGGGTTGGCCCAAAGGAGTTAAACGTGGTCCATCTAAATGGAGGCAAAGCAAAGAAAGAAAACCTGGCTTTAAGCTTAATTTATACACTCCACCCGAAACTCCCATGGAGCCTGACTATCAGGTGCTGGTGGAAGAACAAAAGGAAGTAGCTGAAGACAAGCCCTCTTCAGTTCCTGCTGTTACGGAGGAAGCTATTAAAGAAACTGTAGAAGCATTACCACCACCAGATGATGAGGTGAAAGAAGCAGAACCTGAACTTCTGCATCCACCCAGTGAACCCTTTGAAAAACAAGAAAATGATACGATGAAAGCTGGGGAAGAAGAAAGGCATGTAGAAGAAGATGGAATCAACTCAAAAGATCAAGAAAAAGATAAAGCAGAAGAAGTTTTTGTGCAGAAAGAGGAGTCTGCGCATTTGGATGATCAGGAGGAAGAGGAGGAGGAGGATGAAGAACCTTCTCACAATGAGGATCATGATGCAGATGATGAAGATGACAGTCATATGGGTTCAACGGAAGTGGAGAAAGAGGAATTGCCTGGTGAAGCTTTCAAAGAAATGCTAGAAACTCAGCAATCTTTTTTAGACGTAAATGTTCAAACTGGTAATTCAAATCAGGAGGAGTTAATGGATTGTGGTGTTGACCTTGCAGCTGATGAGTGTGAAAGTGACCAGAAAGAACTTGCTACAGATTCAGACCCCGTGCCTGAATCTGATGATGATCATGCAGACAACAACCAGGACCAAAAAGCCGGTGAAGAGTTACATTCCGATTTCAAGGGAGAGAGTACTGAGACCATGGAGATTGACTCAGAGACAGTTCAGGCAGTACAGTCTCTAACCCAAGAAACAAGTGAACATGAAGATACATTTCAGGACTGTGCAGAGACTCAAGAGGCCTGTAGAAGTTTGCAGAGCTATGCCCACAACGACCAAAGTCCCCAAATGACCACAATGGATGACTGTCAGCAGTCTGACCACAGCAGCCCAGTTTCATCTGTGCACTCTCATCCCAGTCAGTCAGTTCGCTCTGTTAACAGTCCAAGTGTTGCTCCTTTAGAGAACAGCTATGCTCAGATCAGCCCAGATCAAAGTGCCATTTCTGTGCCGTCTCTACAGAACATGGAGACCAGCCCAATGATGGATGTTCCCTCAGTTTCTGATCATTCGCAGCAAGTTGTGGATAGTGGGTTTAGTGACTTAGGAAGTATTGAGAGCACAACAGAAAACTATGAAAACCCAAGCAGTTACGATTCTACAATGGGTAGTAGTATCTGTGGAAACAACTCTTCTCAAAACAGTTGCTCGTACAGCAGCCTTACGTCTAGTAACCTAACACAGAGTAGCTGTGCAGTGACCCAGCAGATGTCTAACATTAATGGAAGCTGCAGTATGATGCAACAAGCAAACATCAATTCTCCTCCCACTTGTAACGTAAAATCTCCTCAAGGTTGTGTTGTTGAAAGGCCTCCAAGCAGCAACCAACAGTTATCCCAGTGCAGCATGGCTGCTAATTTCACACCACCTATGCAGTTGACTGAAATCCCCGAGACTAGCAATGCCAACATTGGATTATATGAAAGAATGGGGCAGAGTGAATTCGGAGCAGGGCATTACTCACAGCCATCTGCCACCTTCAGCCTTGCTAAACTGCAGCAGTTAACTAATACGCTTATGGATCATTCTTTGCCTTACAGCCATTCAGCTGCTGTAACTTCCTATGCAAACAGTGCCTCTTTGTCTGCCCCCTTAAGTAACACAGGGCTTGTTCAGCTTTCTCAGTCTCCACATGCTGTTCCTGGAGGACCCCAAGCACAGGCTACCATGACCCCTCCCCCCAACCTCACTCCTCCTCCCATGAATTTGCCACCTCCCCTTTTGCAGCGTAATATGACTTCGTCGAATATTGGAATATCCCACACCCAAAGACTGCAGACTCAGATGGCCAGCAAAGGTCATGTCTCTGTAAGAACCAAATCCACGCCTCTGCCACCTGCTGCTGCAGCCCACCAGCCACAAATTTACGGGCGAGCTTCACAGACTGTGGCCATGCAAGGGCCTGCACGGACCTTAACAATGCAGCGTGGCATGAACATGAGTGTAAATTTGATGCCAGCCCCTGCTTATAATGTCAATTCAGTGAACATGAATATGAATACCCTTAATGCTATGAATGGTTACAGTATGTCCCAGCCAATGATGAATAGTGGCTATCACAGTAATCATGGGTATATGAATCAAACCCCCCAGTACCCTATGCAGATGCAGATGGGAATGATGGGAACTCAGCCATATGCACAGCAGCCAATGCAGGCAGCCCCCCACAGTAACATGATGTACACTCCTCCGGGCCACCACGGCTACATGAACACGGGCATGTCCAAACAGTCTCTCAATGGATCCTACATGAGGAGGTAGGCCCGTGGGGGAGACACTACCAAACTGGCGTCTGGGATTGATCTGCACAAATACCTTTGGAGAGTACGATTTCAAAACCAGCAATTGGTGTGAATGCAAAAACATTTGTTGGCACCATTTAAAAGCTGTATGCAGCAGAAAGCCTTATACAAGTTTTTCTTTATTTCTTGCTTTGTTTTTTTTTTCTTTTTTTTTTTTTTGGTTTTGTTTTGTTCTGTTTTGGGGTTTTTTGTTTGTTGTTTTTTTTAACATTGTGAGATTTAACTTCTCTTCGGGGGGGAATTAGGTGGTTTTCCATTTTTTGTTTATTTCATCGAGCTTGAAGTTCTCTGGAAAGGAAGAACTCTTTCTATGAACTGCAATTACACAGCAGCTGATGGTTCAGAGCCATTTTATGTGCCTGCTCCCATTAAAAATGTGGATAAATAGACTCCAAAACTATCAGACAGTACTGGATCATGAGCTTTTTCTCTCTCCTTTCCCCACATGTAAATGCCTTTTAGCAGTTCTTTTATTGTATTATTTTGTTTCTGAAGGTGACACTTCTGCATGCCGCTAATGTCTTTGTTAGTGACAGTGCATTTTGTAGTACTGTACAAGTGTTGTGCTTAACAGTAAGCCATTTCTTAATTTTTTTGCCTTGATTAGGTTACCCTAGTTTGAGGGGTAAAAAAACCAGAACTATATTTTTGTTAATTATAAAACTTGTAAAAATAATAAAAAAAGCTGCAAAAGCTATTCACATTTTGGTTAGTTCAAAGGGTTTTATTGCTGTATGTTTAGTGTAAAGTTGAGACTCTTTTCCATTTTTGTGACCAGTTTCTTTGGGGCTGGGTAGGAAAAAAGGCAGCTTTCTGTTTTATAAAAACTTACGTTTTTTTGTTGATTGAAACATCTCAGTGTTTATTTGTCAAGTTTTGAAACATTTTCGTATATGTCCGAATACTTGGCAGGATTTAAAGAAAAAAAAAAGTAGTGAATTTGGTGTAAAGTTGCTATTTTATGGAAATGCCTCTAACTTTACATTTTCATTCCATCTGTAGATTTTTCTATCTTTATAAAATATTGGAGTTATTTTTTAAGGGAAAAAATAGAGCAGTAGCGTGTGAATAGCTCAAACTAAGCTTACAGATCGCATGTAAAAAGGCAAAAGTTATTTGTGTCTGTTTATATTGCTTCCTTTTTTGTAGCCTTTGTACCTGTACAGAGTGACTGTAAGGGCCGAACAGAAGAGGCTTGATACATGTAAAAATAGGACCCAGTGACACTCTTGTATTTATCTGTTATCTTTTTAGTCAGTCACTTAAAAAAATACCCACAAAAGACCCACCCAAGCAACAAAAATAAAAACTGCAAAAAACTACACCCTCCCCCCGTCCCAAGCTGTACATTTTAACATAAAATAAATTATGATGAGCCATTTTTAGCCTCTTGTGTCTTGTCATAGTTTGATGTTGCATGGGAATTACCTCCTGAAACAGTGTTTGTTACGGTGCTCTCACATGCTTGATCTAAAGCCCATTAAAGTTGGTGGGGTTTGGATTAGGCTGTTTAGAGCTTAAGTGTAGCTTACTCATCATAATTGCATACACCTTGTGAAAATAAAGAGTACCTAAGATTATTTTTTTTAATAATCTTAATAAAATATTGAATAAATATGTATTTAATACCTTACAAGGTTGTCAATATTTAATGTATGAAACTTCTTTCCTACAGAAAGTATGAATATATATATAAAAGGATATATGGTAGTAACAGACATGCTGTTTGAACTGTATTTTAATGATAGAATTGTAATCTCTTCCTTTTATCATTGTTGCTGGGTGACAAGATGATACAAATTCTGCATTGAATCTACGGGTTCTGTGTATATGCATATATGGGAGCACACACAAACACAGAGATGAGCACTTCTCATCTAGCAATAGAAGGTCTGTAAAGACAGGAAGGTTGTCTCTATGTGCATCTCCTGAGTGGACAAATTCAAGTGTGGGATGTGTGAACCTACACCATAAAAAGTCCTTGTAAGAATTTTTCGGATGCTTCTGATGTGAATGTTGCCACTGTCACTGCAGTAAGGTTGCTGGCTAAAGTGAAAGGGAGTGGCCATCTCGACTGAAAACTTGTCCCCATTCTAGTATATAAAACAACTTTTAAGATAATATTTCATATATCTGGAAGTCAAAAGGAATCTGTATTTCTTTAAATGAAATCATTACTGTGTGGTGATGCCAAATCAAGAAACTGATACTACAGACTGATATGCACAACCTGTTCAGTTTTCATACAATGGAGCAGCAGTCTAAAATAGTGCATCTGACTGAGAGCTAAAATTGATGGTCAAATGGTAATCTGGAGTAACTTGTATTTTAGGAGTTCAGAACACCTGATAAGGAGAGTAGAATACAACAAAGATCTTGGTTCATGCCCTTACATTGTCAAATTTGTTGATTGAAGGCAGAGAATATTCATAGTACTTAAACTTGTTTTCATCTTCACGAAGTAACTCACCTTTTTTGTGCTTAGGAAAAAGAGAGTGGAACTCGATGCAGTTATGTGCAGCCTTCAGGAGTGTTTAGCTGGCACCATATCTGTGTTCAATAATTGCATCTCAAAGTAGCATTATGTTTTGTGATTTTTCATTTGTGTGTTTTTGCAGTGAGTGAAAAAGACACCTGGGTCTTTATCTGCTGCTGTTTATTTTCAAGTTTTGAAGCCTATAACATACAGGCAAATCAAACCATCTTACTATTTCATGTATTTACTAACCTGAAACAGCATCCTGACTCCAGCATATTGCTAAAATTCTGTATTTACAATATATGGGTTAAGAGTTGGTTGGGAAATGATGCATAGTGTGCACACAACAGGCAAGTTTCCAATATAATTTTGTTATTTCAGAATTTAATTCCTTTCAGGAGGACAAGGGACTATCCTACATCTTTTCCCATAACAACTGTTTAGCTGTGAATTGTGTTATGGCACTAAAATTTCTGATCAATAAGAAGGTTGTCTTTTCCTTGACAGATACACTTGTTCTCTGACTTGTATGTGCCTTGCAGTGGCAGTTTTGACTGCGTGCTCTAGCACCGTCCCAGAGGGGAATGGGCTCTTGCTTTTACTGTCTTCAAAAAATTCTTCACAGAATTGCAATAGACGATTCTTGTCAAAGGCAGGGAGGCTTCCTTGGCCATGCACTCTAATGCCCTGTGCCACTGGTGGTTGGCAAGAGGGAAATCAGCTTGCCTTGTTCAATGTGTGTGTCCTGCAGACCTGGCTTGTAGCTGCAGTCGGTGCTGCTGACACTTGTGACTCAGCTGATCAGCAGCTTGTGAGAGTTGCCTCACTTTGTGGAAGTCACATGTTCCAGAACTTCTGCTTTTCTGATTAAGTCTCATTAATTCTGGGAGAACAGTAGGCAAAAAAATGCTGGGAAGTAAATGAAAAGTATGTTACTTCAGAACTGCTTAATTGGCACAGCTGTGCCAGCAGAGTCCTTCAGGCAAGACCTGGTTCTAGGAAAGATCTGTGTCTTTGCAGCAGGACATACTTCATCTGGAAGCTGCAGTCAGCCCTTTAGCAAAGACAGGAGTGGTAAGTGTTGTTGCACTCAGGCTTGCCTGATCCCCTAGCAGTGGGCAAAACACAACCAATTTTTTACTAACATTGTAAGAATCTCTGATATAAGCAGAAACAAAGAACTGCTAAAGGTACTAATCTTCCATGTTAGATCACTGTCTGTCTCTCAGTTTTGTAAGCTGTTTAATTTGTCCACGTGGCAGAGCGGTTGATGGAAACAAACTTCATTTATATCAGCATGGTAAATAAAAAGAATGGCCCTGGCAATTTTCTGTAGTGCTGAGGGTGATCAATTATGCATGTAAATCAATGACAAATCCTCTTTCAGTTACAGCAGTCATCAAGTTCTCATGCAGGATAAGAAAGAAGACAACCTGTAGCTTGACAAAGAGAAATCCTCACAGATATTTGTTCTCTTCTAGTTTATCATTTGGTACAGAATTACAGTCTGTCAAGCCAATGCTAAGAAACATTCAGCTTTCCCTGCTGGCATAAAGGAAAGCAGGGCCATGAAGGCAGGTTCAGCTGTTCTGTGTCTGTGAATTCAACTGCAGCTCACAATAAGGTGGTGTGAAAAGGTGCATTTGAAGGTCTATGAAAGTAGGCAGAAAGAGTTGAGGGACCCCATCCAAAAGTATTTTTGCTCTAAACCCACATTGTGAGTGCTTATTTATTTTTGAAATGTCAAATTACTTCCTTTGAGTTCCCTGTTGTTGCTGGGGTTTTTTCCAGTGTGTTTTTCCCTTCCTAATACTGGTATAGAGATACTTAATTTGTGCAAAGTCCCAGAGTTTGTGTATCTCTGTCATGAATATTGTTCTCATTGTGATACCTAATTTGGATTTTAGCAGTAGTTTAGTTATGTTAAATGCGGTCTGCTTTTCTGATAGTTTAAAGATAAGTTGTTATGCAGATAAATCCAAATGATAACTCAAAAGCATTGCATTATGGTTATCTGCAGCCTTGGCTACAGTTACTGTTTGGAGATGAATGATTTACTGGGTTTTGGGCCCCAAAAGGAGGTGAAGGAATAGAAAAGCCTTCACAGTACAGATGTCAAGCCTGTGAAGCACTGTTAACATCTACAAAAAATATTAAATTGTGCTCAGCTCTGGTTAGTAGCATATCCTTGCAGTTCCCAATGGCACATTTCTCTCCTGTATTTTTTTTTTTCAAGTATCCAGACTTAACACAGTTTGTACTGTACCAAAGTTGCAAAGTCTTTTGTCAGCTGGTCAAGACCAAGAGAACTGTCCTGTGTGCTTGATGGCCAGGTCATTCCTCTCAGCACTGAGCAAATACCTCCTATCCAGTACATTCAGTTAGGTAAAATTCTGATAGGGAGGATGAGGACCTGACCTTTTGCAGATGCAGCAAAGATGAGCGTGGCTTAATTGTGATCCTCCTCTGAAGTACAGTTTAAGAATATTAAATGTTGGCAAGACTCTCGTTTGAAAATACAGTTGGTGATAATTTATATCAAACAGGGTAAATGGAATAAGTTAGGCAGGAAAGTGGTCTGGTGTCCCCATTAGTGTATTAGCAGCACTTCTGTCAACAGATGCAGTTACTAACAAATGTAACTATGTGGGAGCACAATGACCTATTAAGATGGCTAAAGCTGAGATAGGGGGAAACATTTGGTAGTGATAGATCTGAACGGTGTCTGGAAGCACTGCAGCAACTTTCTTCTGCTGTTAGGTCACTGAGAGGCATTTTTTTAAAGGCTTCATTGGTATCTCTTGCCTTTTCTAAAATCTCATTAGAACTGACTGTAATCCATTATTAGTTAGGGGGCTGTTGGAGCTCTACAAGTTCAGCATTGAACTTCATCATAACAATGTAAAGTATGTGATTCAGGCAGTTGAAGGATTTAGGACAAGTTAAGCAATTTAAACCTGGAAGTCCTAAAATGTCATGTGTATGTATCTCCTTGAATTGTTGTGCATCCTAGCTGCTCATGAATCTGACCTTCTCAAGGGTGTTGCTTTGTTTCTAGTTCTCATGGTGTAGTGGAGGCTCTCTAACTGCTGTGCTGCCCTGGATTATCACTGTGAAAAAAAGAAATAGAATTGCCAGGAAACAGCACAAAAAGGCAAACTCCTGTGAAACCTTTCAGGACTCTGGACTAAACAATTCAGTGTTTTTCCTGCAAGATTTCTTCAGGAGTGCCTATCTGCACTCCCTGAAAGGCTGTGGGCTTGAGGTAGGATCAGGATTTTGGTGGTATTCAGCTAGAAGAGAGGTTTAAGTTGTGCTTGCTTTTGTGTTGTAAATGTTTGGGGGTTTTTTTGCAGAGAGAAAAACTTGTTGATGTAACAAAGAATTCTGCTAAGGCTGGAACTTCTTAAGATGATGAGTTTTAAATTTGGTTTCCCTTCTTTCTCATCTTGGCATTGTGTTTGAAATGACTTTGGGGTTTTTTTCCAGCAATTAACAAATGATCCTTGTGACCGTGTAATTAACCACACCTTCCCCTCCCCTCCTTTTATGGAGTTTCTTTTCCAGTAGCACAGCTGTGCCAGGACAATGCTAGATGGTGGTGCTGCTCTGCTGCTCAGCAGGCGCTAGGCTGTTCTTGCTGTTCCTCCTCTGCAGTGCCAGCTCTATGTCCAGTTCTCTCAGCTGCTTCAAGAAGCCCCTGTTTGGCAGGATGCAGCGGTGCCGTGACACTTGCTCGATGGCCTCCACCACCGTCATGTTCTTGTGAATCATCAGGTAAGCCAGGACCAGCGTGGCGGAGCGGCTGCGGCCCATGGCGCAGTGAACCAGCACCTTGCCTGTGAAACAAAGGGACACGTCACAGGTGACACGGGGCAGTCCTTTCCTGCTGACACTGAAGGTTTCTGTAGTGCCCCTGCTCTGTTTGATGTTTGGCTACCCTTACCAGCACTCAGTAAGCCTCTCTTTTCACATGAGGGAAAACTTGAGGCTGTAAATCTTACACCTGAACGCTGTCCACAGTAGGGATGATCCATTTAATCCTACACCAAATATCTTTTTATTTGTGAACAAAGCCTGCAGAGAAGGCCTGGGGGCTGCATTGTGTATCATAGCAAGCCCTGCTGCAGCCTTGTCTTGCCTCACAAACAATGTGTGTGTAATTCTGTGTTCGGGAGTAATGACCGAAGCACAAGGGTGTGGGAGGGTTTGGTGTGCACTCAGACTGTCTGTCCATGAGAATAAATGGAATGCATGGTGGGGTTACTTTCTCAGTTCTACTAACTAGACACAAAAAGTAACCAAATTTGATTTTGTTTTTTTGTTCTGACAATAATATCCTTTGAGATCTAGATTGCATCACTTTATGCCCATTTTTGAGGGCAGAGGATAAGGGCCATAGGCATATAACTAGGGGAGGAAAGAAACTGTTTCTTACACTATGGAAAAGCTTCTGTAGAAATTTCTGGCTAGCACCCTGTTGTGTTGAATGCAAGTAATGTTTCATCACCACCATCATCTTAGTGTTCTAATATGACCATCTCCTTGCAGTAGGAGCCTGTCTTGTGTCCTGTGAGTACAAGTCTTTGCCAAGAGTTCCCACCTCCGAATAAACATGCCACAGTTAAACTCTGTGACACTGCCTGGCTTAACCTGGGGCTTCCAGAGGCAGAAAGTCCTTGGCTTTGGAGAGTAACAAGGTTGTAAGTCAAAGTGGAGCCTTCCCTGTTAGCAGTATCTGGGGGAGGTGGAGGAAGAGAACAGTAAGTGGGTTCAGGTCTGATTGACAGGTTTTGAAACACTTCAAAAGATTTCCAAAAATGATTCAAAGCCCTTGAGGGGGTCTTGCAAAAGGTTGAACTGCTGAAGGAAGTAGTTTTGGAGCACATTCTCTAACACCCTGCTAAGCAGAATTGCCACAGGAGAAAAAAATAAAAACCATGCTCTCAGGGCCAATAATAGTTTATCTCTGTCAGCTATGCCTAGTGAGAAGTGCTGGGTGCAAAGCCATGACTCCTGTCGATTAACTCCTTTGCTTCCAGGCACAAGAGGATGCCTTGGCACAAGTAGCACTGCTGTGTAATGGATGCATCAGGAACTGCCAACACTGAAGGATTAATGGTTACAGTCTGCATCCTAATCCCAGCAGATAGTCTTTGAGGCATCTTGGCAAAATTCCAGTCCTTCTGATAACTAAAAGTGCTTCTTCCTCTCCTGGAAAATGATAATCCATTCTATTATTACTGCAAATATTTGAAGTGGATGAAAACACTCATTTGTTTAGCCCTTCAGTGCTTCTCTTTAGAGCTTCCCACCTTGTAAATCTGTTGCTGTTGAGGTGACAAAATACATGATGGGACAAGGAACGCTTTGCTTTGTGTGGGTGGCAAATGCAGGAGATCTAGGAGAAAATAACAGTTTGGTATTGTGTTAACAAAGGCAAAAAATGGCTGTACAATCTTCTGCAATGTCCACTGGTTTGCAGAAAAGGAAGTCTGTCCTTTGCTGTGTGTGAATAGTCAAGAGACAACTGCATGTTACAGCAGAACACTGACACTCTTCTGCAGAGCCGTGTCCCTTCTGTACTATTTTGTAGTCTCTTCCATTACAGTATAAGGACCACTCTGAATCCATATTCCCCAAAAGTCTGCTCTTGCAGTCTTGGATTCTGACCACTTATATCTTCAAAGTGTGCCAGAATATGCAGTATCAGTGCACAGAGACAGAAGTCTGCTGAGTGGTGGCTGATCTCTGAAATACTTCATTCACTTGACTTGGGTTTGTGTTTCTTGAAAATTTGTCTGGGTGCAGCACTCCTTTTCCAGAGTCAGTTGGAGCCATAAATGTTGAGGTGTCTTTGGTCAAAAGCCTCAAGTCTTTCTATCTGTCTCATATGTTTCTTCCCACTTTGCTTTCTTTTAAAATCTGTCTTAAGTGTATTTCCTCTGACATTCTAATGTGAAGTGAAAATGCCATTCCCCTCTATTCTACATTCTGAGGAACTAAAATTCCAAGGGAACGAGTATTAGATCTGTAGCTTAGTAGGAAACCTAAAAACTTCTTAAAATAATGTCTTCATTTCATGTTATACAGGCCTCACTGATAAAAATTTTAAGCTGTTCAGTGGTCTGAATTGCATGTTTTGGGAAAGCTTTATGCACAGCTGAATGACCAATGCATAACTGTGACCCATTAGAGTTTGCCTCTAAATCTTACTCTTACAACTGTTCTTCTGTCCATCAGCCCATGCTTAAATCCTGCAAATACTGTTCTGATCAGGGAGTTTCTTCACCATCAGGATGATTTTGAATGTTAAATCAGAATTAGGACTGTTTTGACAGTATCCAAATTGCCAAGCTTTCTGGTCTGTTTCAAAGAGGGCCTTCTTCATTAGAATGACAACTTGTTTCAACAGCATTGACTACTGAGCATCTTCCCAGCAAAAATCATTCTATGAAGACATCTATTCAATAATTTGATCATTTGGCTGAAGGTCGTACCCCACATACAGCCAGAGTAAATTCATTAACACATTCTGGTCACACAAGCTGAAACTTCTTTCTTTCCCCCCCTTTCCCTCTGTGCATTTGCTCAGTTCTAATACAAAGCAGCAAAGGAATTCAAAGCTGTTACTGATCAGAAGTATTTTGTACCACACTCTGAAGTCCCATGTCATTACACCTGGAGGTAAGTGCTTGGTTACTTCACACAAAATCCTGTTTAGGAATGTGGATGTTCTTTGTCAGTCAGGGAGGTGCACACAAAATAGCCTGTTCATTTGGCACTTGAAATGCAGCATACCTTTCTGCACAAGATGTGCATTCATAAATAATACATTTATGTTGGTGGAGGAGAGCACTAGGTACCTCTAGTCTTTTCTGCCATAGGAGGCATTCAGTCCACACTTTAATCGAGCTTCTAGAGTCATTCTAATCTGTAAATGTGTATNGTACCTCTAGTCTTTTCTGCCATAGGAGGCATTCAGTCCACACTTCAGTCTAGCTTCTGGAGTCATTCTAATCTGTAAATGTGTATTGGAAAGTTATTGTCATGCTTTAAACCTCGTCTTCCTGGGCCATGCATAGTGTCTTTGTGCATATCTCTGGCTGGGTTTAAAGGTGTACATACATACATTTTACTTCTCCCTCGTGAGAAAGTTCAGAGCTTGCTCTTTTTCTTCATGAGTATTACAGCAGTTCTTTATTTTATTGGTCTTTATCAGAAAAGATCCTTGCTAACTTCTTTAAAAGCCATGTGAATGTGGCAGAAATTACTACAGCTACAGAAATCACTGCAATTTGTAGCATCTACTTGAGTGCATTTTTTTTTTTTCTTGTTTGTTTTGTTTGTTCACCCAGTCACTCTTCAGTTTGGTTTTGTGTTATAGTGCTGGGCTGGTGCTTGCTACTATCTCAGGACTTCCTGGACTTTGATGTGGTTTTGAAACAAAAAGGTTAATATCCCCCCATCTCACCCTTTCCTCCTACAATATTTATTGGGAAGCAAGGCTTTTTTCTTGCCCTTGCTGCTTCCCTTGTGCTTGTTTCTTTACTTCAGTACAGCAGACTAAAGTCTTACTGGAACAGGAGGGTGGTGGAAATGAGGAAGTCTGCATTTCTTATTCCAGCGACTCCAGTCTGACACTGACCTCTGGCCTCCAGCCACGGCTAGACACGGGTGTGTGTTAGTTATCCTCTCCTTTCCAAAGACTTGCTTCAGACACACTTTTTTGAAATGCTGGGTATCTTTCTTCATAAGCAAGTAAGCTCCTGAAGCAGTTTCTCCTGCTATTAGGACTTTGATTTTTAAAACTGATCTGCTTTCAAGGTTTTCTTCTGAGCAAGGGAAGAGACTGTTGTGTGGACTGTACTTGCTGAAAGGGTAAAATTGTAAAGACCTGGCTGGCTATTGGAAGCAAGTCAGGTAGTAGCTGCCTGCAGCTGAGCTAGACAGCCAAGAACAGAAGCTGACACAAGGCTAGAAACTTGATATCTGACCCTCTGATATTAAGGTCTGCATAGGTCAGCAGGAAAGTTGTAAGTTTCTCAACTGGTTTCTGGTAAAATATCCTGCTGAGAATTTTTTACAAAGTATGTGGGGGGAAGGAGTAGGAGTAATATTGAAAGTCAGTGTGAGGCCTAGGCTGTCACACTTCACATCAGTGTAAAGCTTTCTGATAGAACACTGCTGGAAATCAGCAAATAATGAATTGTAGTAATCAAGCTGAGAAATTACAAACACTTCAATGAAATGTTTCTAGATCACTGCTGTCAGAGCTGTATCAGTTCCCTGCTGCTTGGGAGATGGCAGATAGATAAATGTTATAGGTTGGAGTAGATCTGATGCTCCAGTAGGAAGGGTGATTTCTATATTTATAGACAGAATCTAATGCTGCAGAGTATGAAGCTGTGGAATGACAGCATGGAATGTCTGAGACCACTCATGTTCTGCTCCCACCACTATGCAACTAATAGTCATTAAACCTGCCTTGATAGGGACTAATAGGAAAAGGAGGAAAAGAGCATACTTGTGGCACCTACGCAATCTCCAGTTGTCTCTGTTTTTGAAGGCATCAAAACAAAAACAAAAAGTCTGTCAGACAGGACCCCTTGATACAAACTGTGATGAGAACTTTGACAGAAGTGCTTGGTAAGGGGCTCTTGGGTGGGTATCAGTGAGAAGGGTCCTAATTACATCACTGCCTGCTCTTAAACTGGTTCCCTACTACTAGTTTTATAGTCTCTGTTAAACTATGTTGGACTTGTTTCACTCCCACAAGGTTAAATGCCATGGAACTATGCTTTTAATTAGATGTGGTAAATATTATACTGGTTTGAGCCATTTTCAGCACCCTCCTTACTTCTTTCATCCTGAAGTGCATTGTCAATGAATTTGGAAGCCGAATAAAAGAACTGGCTGAGGTTGAAGGTGGGGAGATCATCTGCTTCCACCCCGTGGTACTCCACACTCATGCTGCTGTAGTACTCGGGGCCGGTGTCCACGTTGCGCTGCCCGTGGGCCGCGTTGAGGATGTGGGTGAATCCCTCCTTCTCCAGGCTGTAGCGATCCAGCGCCGTTTTTCTGGTGAAACAAGAGCTGGCATGTGAGTCAAGAAGCTTCTTCAAGACTAGAAGAAAAGTTTAAGAAAAACTCTGACTTGGTTATGTTCTAAATGTCAGTGAAACTGATAATGCTTTAACAATGCATCATTTACCGTTTTTAAAGATCTTAAGGTATTGTCATTCAGGTTGAAGTTGTCATTCTTTTTGGAGTTCCTAATTGTCTCCCCCAGGTCCTTAGAGCACATTTAATATGAATTTATTTTCCTGTTACCTTTGCACATAGGCAATGCTGGCTTCAATCCATCTTGTACAAGAAGAAACTTGAGATACAGAAAGAAACAGAAGGAATTATCTAAAGTCAGAAAAGGAAATCAGTGACAGAACTTGAAATAGGACCCATGAATGCTTTTTCCCCTTCTGTCCCATCAAATGATATTGCAGATGTAATAAAAGAGTCAGTAATAAGTGAGTAGTAAAATCATCTGGGATTCAGAAGGAAGCTCTTCTTCCCCAAAAGAAGTTACTGAGTTTTTCTCCATTTCTATAAAAAATAAAATTTTAAAATCCCACCCTTGTGTGAATATAGGTTCCTATCACAACTCCATTTTACTGTCTTGTTTGGTCAAACCAGAGGTCTAAAGCAAAAAGAACTAGATAAGGAAATTGGATATTAGCCTTCAGAGAAAGCTGGAAGTCATGCATTCAGCCAAATGTTCTTATTTGTTCTTGTCCTCTCTTCCCTTGGAAAAGGGAAGTCAGAGAGGAGAGGAAAGCTGACATTTGTATGTTCAATACCCACTGTAGGTGCTTGCTTTAGGATGAAATTTCTAAAGAAATGTAGAGTTCATGGCCAGGCATGTGAAAACTTTTTTTTCTTCCATAACAGAAAGCTTTTAGTTTGGGAAAGTTTTATTTTGAAAAAGCTGTCAAGTTTCATTAGTGCCTATGAAAACTACAAAGCTTTTTACAAAAAGAAAAAATGGCACAGCGTTTATTCTGTTAATGTATTTTCACATAACTACTGCATGATATAAGAAAGCTTTTTCCAAACAAAAGTACCTCCCTCCATGAATGTTTCCTGAACACTTCCATGTGTAAATGTAGCTGCTGTCACACAGGACATTGTGGTGGGCAACCTGCTGTGTTTCATAATTCTAGTGACAGCCCACAATAGCTTGAAGTTGACTGCCTTTCCACCCTCTATGTCAAAACCCCCCTCTGAGCAGTCAAGGACCTAATGATTAGAGCATTTAGCTGGGATATGGATACTGAAGGTTTTACCTATGCTTGCTCTTACTTAAATTAAGCCCATGATCACTGGCTGTTCTGAGTAGATACTGCCCTGAAGGAATTCCTTTCTGGTCAGGAATGATAATGTCTTGACAGTACTGGTATTTTTGCCATGAAATACTGTCACACATCCCCTCTAGGATCATGTAAAAAGTAAATAAAAGCTTCTCTTAGTGTGGTGATGCCTACCTAATACGTTCAGTAGACTGGAGGACAGAGAAGCAGCAGCATCCTTAATGCTGTAAGTTGCCACCTTCACCTCACGTTAAATAATGCTTACTCCTTCCCTTTGTATTCCTATAGCAGTGATTGACTGAGGAAGACTTTTCTTCTTCTCCCTCCTTTTAGGAGGTTTGTGCCTTAAGATTCCCTTCAGGTCTGTATGCTCTGTATGTACACATTGCCAGCAAAGACACTTCAGTTCTATACTGAAAGGATGGACAGTACTTAAAACAGGTTAAATGTCCTGGCTGAAGTGTAAGGGTGCAGTGAATAACTACTGCTTTTCATTTTGATGTCCTTGAGGTGAGCTACAGTTCCTGCTTTCAAATTAAGTCTGTCTTTGTTTTGCCTTCCTGATGCTGGAATAGAGAAAATGTGGTTTTCATTCATCAGACTTGGCCCAAAGCATGTGCCCTACAAACCGTGTAAGACTGAGAACTTCAGGTCAGAGACCCATGCACAAAGAGAACCCTTGCAAGTGGAGACCTACATTCTGAGTGGGAAGTAGGACTGCAGAGTAGTTAGGGTCATCAGAAAACTGAAGTTTTGGATGGACTGTAGATACTATCACACTTTGGCTGCTGCAAGCACTGCTCAGGCTAATAAATAGCATTAGAAATAAATGATGAAGTTGTTCTGAGCAAGGACAATGTCATATGATAGGTTACAGTCATTAACATTTGACACTTGTTTTTAAATTAAATCAAATTTTCCTGTTTCCTTGATTGGAGATTGCCTTTTGACACAGCAGATGCAACTAATGCATTTTTCTGCTGTCACAGTCTTGTTCTGTTTCCTAGGACCTTATTTTGCAGTGTTGGGTGGCCTCAGTTTTCCAGCAGGTATTCAGAAAGAAGGGATACTCTCTTCCAGCAACTCACATAAGCAATTGGCTCAGCCTGGCCAAGCTCCTGTGAACTTCCCCTTCCATCTCCCAGTCTTGCCTGTAGCTGCATTCTGTGAATTTGATGCCCAGGATGGAATTAATCCTCCTCCTTTTTATTTAATCAGTTTAATCATTTTGCATCACAAACACATTAGCTGTTGTTTTGCCCTTTAGAGGTTGGGAATATGCACATTGTTACTCTGTTTGCTCTGTTCCTTTCCTGGCTTGGGCTGGAAATGGACTCAGAAGCAGCAATGTATCAACCTTGAATGCAAAAATTCATTAGAAATGCTCAGATGTAACTAAATCATCTTCTGTGAAATAACTTTTTTTTAACAGCAAATTGCAAGTGTACCAAGGAATTTATGCTCTGTTTTCCTCAAAACTTGGGCTAGGCTGACTTTAAAATCTTACCTGCTTTCTAATTGTGCTTGATATGCAAACTGATTTGGCAATAACCTTTGGACTGGATGGAACCTTACCCAATGGAATTGTTTCTTTATCATACGGATACATATTTTTTCAACTGACATTGCTAATCTGGAGAACCTTCAGAGAATGAATGCTTAGTGCTGTGCACTCAAATCTGTTCAGTTCTCCACATTTTCACTGGAATAGCTATCACTCAAAATGTGTGTAGGTGTTGTAGAACCTGTTAGTGGAAGCAAGACCTAAAATACTTGCCCTAAGTGGAGCAGGGTCAGTACAGGTCCTGTGGCTGTGAGGCTTTTGCATCTGCAGGCCAAGCTGGTGCACACAGTCTGTAAAGAGGATGTCAGGCACCTTTCTTACAGCAGATACCCTGGACATTTTCATCTATGGAAAGCTTTTCCTAAGGTTTCCAACATATCATGTTGTGTGGAGATATGAAGAAACAGCTGTCGTGTAATAGAAAATAGGGTTCACTAGACTGCAGGAGGTGCTTGCCTTGGGCTTTGGAGTCTGCATCTTTTGAAGAAAGCTGAAGTGACACTTAGTCTGTTTCAAGAGCAAGAGCGCTTAGTTTCAAATCTGATATGGAGAATAGAAAGTATTTTAGCTCTTTCCTCTTTCTCTCTATTCCCCCAGTCTTACACTTTAGAGATTTTGCTACTGTTCTCTGAAAATTTTTCCTCTTTTTTTTTGCCTTGTAAAATCTTTTCCCAAAATCTAGGCCAAGAGCCCAGCTGGACCATCACTTGTCATACTGGCTCAGGTTTGTTTGCTTTTTATCTCCTGTCAGCCAGTGCTTTGTACTTTGATCACAAACATTCCCAGGCAGGGATGGCCTGTGCTGAGACTGACACTGCCATGGTGTGGGCAGTTAAACTTGGGGTCACGCTGCCAGTTAACAGAGCAAGAAACAGCCTGGTAAGGCCTCACAGGGGGGACCTGTGTGCCTGTGAGTGGAAATGTTACTGTGCCCCTCAACATATTTGCTTGGACTGCCCGTAGCCAGCAGTGAACTCTGGCTTTGTGAGAAGGACTGGTTGGCTTTCTACCCTCATCTCAGTCTGCAGCCTCGCTGCTGTTGTGAAAGCATCCCTCTGTGCACTGGAACCAGAGCCTGTGGGGTTTGCTGTGTTTCATCATGCATGATACTTCTGATTACACCCCAAGGAGAGGGGAATGCTCTTGGCCTTCCTTGCAGTTTTTACCATGCCTGAGGTATCAGTATTGTAGAGGAAACAGAGAAATAAATCAGGCATAAATACCTGCGAATATCTGATTGGTTGAGGTTACTAATAGCATAGGATTGTTCAGGGATATATGAATCATTACCTTATTGGAGGATTTATAACTATTCCTAATTCACTTTTGACTAGAAAAGGGATTGTTTTTTTCCCCTTGCAGTTGGCTCACTACCAGAGTGTAATAGTCAAGCTAACAACATTCTTCTTTTCCCCTCTTTGGGTGCTGCTGTCTCCTATTAAATTGCAATTAATACTTCCATTTTTGTGATGATGGCTGAATTTTAAGTAGCCATTGTAAAGAGGAATTTGCTACAAATGCCAGTGTAGGTGAAGCTGTAAGCACTTGGCTACTCTTGCAATTGTTTTCATTTTGTAGATCTCCACCATCTGTGGTAGTAGCACTTGATTTCCTTTTACATGGTGCAGCTATGGTCTCCAGTGTCTGCCTTGAATGTGTTCCTGTGCAAGGAAGGTGAAGTGTGGCACTGGGAGATAACAGTGAAAATTTCATTGTAATTCAGTTTAGCAAGAGATGACCTGGGCAGATTAGTCCCATGTAAAAGCTCATCAGCTCTTCAGTTCAGAGCACATAAACTTATGCTAAAAGTTAAGTATACCCAGAAGTCCTTTACTCTATGTTAAGCAAAAGCTCAGTGCTTTGCTGAATCTGACCCTGCATTTACTGTAGGGCAGATGGACTCATAAACATGTTTTTAAAGTTCTGAGGCAAGGGGGAGTACCTTGATGTGGGAATCCCGCCTCAATGGTGAAAATTGAAGATAAAATCACTTTCACATATGGATATATTGATACTAACAGACTCACCAAAAGGGGAAACTGACCCAGACAAAAGTGTCATCCATTTTCAGATGGCTCCCAAAAGACTATTTACCTCTCTAGGGCTGTGCAAGGGCAAGTAGAGGGCTTGTCTGAGACTTTACTGTGCCTGCTGTCAGTTTCATGGCTAAGTTTCATGGGATTAATTGCAAGTGCTGCAGCAAACTCTGCGTTCTTCTGGAAGAAACAGTGTAAGTAGTTGCAACATGAAAAAGAATGCTTTCTTTCAGGTTGCCATCTCCAGTGTACCTCTCAAGTCCCCTCTCTCTTTTCAAAAATACTGTCATACCAAGCTTTAGTCCCAGCTGCTTTTGCTAGAAAGTTGCCCAAACCAATGAAATTAGAAGAGAGGGGAAAAGGACTTGCAAGCATTGCAGCCTGCGCCTTCACATGCAGTATTAAGTATATTGAAAGGAGCTAACAAAGAGAAGATATGGTGAGAAAAACATAAGGACACCTACAGGAGGGAAGTAATCCTCCAAAATACCTCAGGAGGGTGTGGGCAGAGCAACTCCCTCCCCAGGTAAGTCAGCACCTTACAGCTGGTGCTGCTCAACCGGATGACTGGTGTGCTTATCGACTTTAAGTAGAGCCAAGTCTCTTAAACTTCATGCAAAGGTTGTGCAATGCAAACATGTTTCAGTATAGAGGGTTAAAGCCACAGATTGACGTGACCCAGATTGACAAAACACCAGGAAATCTGAGGCAACATGTTACGAGGAGAGGAATCGTCTCTCTCAAACTTTTCCATTTACTTAAGCGCTAAAAGAAAGCTCAATGCAGGATGATAATTTACCAGATGGTCAGTGTCAGAAAGAAGCTTGCTGAATATAGGCAATATTGACACTTCCTTAAGAAAATCTGGCAGTTCTCCCTCCTGAGGAGAGATGTTGAGAATTTCCAATAATACTGACCCAATTTTCCTTGGTAACTCCAGCACTGAGGGAGTCTAGAGATAGTGTAGCATTGTATCCCCTTTTCCTTCTGAGGTGTTGCTCCATTTCTCTGGGTACCTCCTGTTCAGTGTGAATTAAAAGAATTTTTAGGTACCACTGAAAATACTGAATGGGATCGTCAGAATATAGGATAGAAAAGATTTAGCAGTTCATTTTCCTCTAGCCCGAAATGATGGATGTAATTTTTGTGATACAACCTAGACAGAGGAAATAGCTCTCTGCTTTCTATACAGCAAAGGCACCAAGCACATGTGCTGTGGTCAGTCAGTTTCTGGTCTTGACTTCAGTCACGCCTCAAATGTTAGAAATCACTAATAGACAGAGATGTTGTATGCAGAAGCATCACTTATCTTGGGAACCACTGGAGCATTGAGGTTTACTGTTCAGTGTTAAAGATTTGATTTTCTGGATTGTTAAACTGCTGTTACAATTGGCAGGTTCTCATTCTACCCAACTTAAAACTATGTCCTCAAGACTGTTGTTATAATCTAAATCTGCATTTGCTTCTATTTTTATATGATTAATACTGGTGTAGATGCTAGGAGTTCGTAATGCTAAGCGGTGGGAGGTAGTTGTTTTCCAGCCTGAGTGAGTCCCATCTGTTTTCTTCTAGCTTAGTGTAAATTGTCTTTTTACTTAGTCACTTGGAAAACTGTATATACTGTATTCCTTCTCTGCAGAAAGGTAGGAGGAGAGAATGAGTTTTAGTTATGCATATATTTAGTGTTTAGTTATTCATCTTAATTATTATGCACTCCAAATTGTGGGTTTGAGTTACTCATTTTCCTTACCTGCAGTAGTTCTGAAGCCCATGGGCCATGGCACAGCACAGGCACAGACCACAGCTTTTGTGAATTGCAAGCTCAGTTCAGCTGCATACCCAGAAAATTATTTTTCATACTTAACCTGTAAAGAATTACATTTCAGAAGACTTCTTTTTTTCTGGGAATAGTTTGAGAACACGGCAAGACCTGAAATTGTGACCAGGCCTTAAATCCTAATGAGATATAGTGAATGTTTAAGAGGAAAACAAATTGGGAGGCCTTTGTCTTTAGCTGAAATACTCTTTGAACTTCAGAAATGTGAAAGCCTAAACATCATCTCAAGTAATAAGGCCATCACTGAAGTGCTGCAGGAAGAAACTACAAGATGAGTAACTGGCAGAGATTTTCCGTATGATCCCAGTGAACCAAGCAGGTTTGGGATTTGCCAGTAAAACTGCCTGTGCAAGAAACCAGGTGGCCAGTGAAACAAAGGAGAAAGACAAGGCTGCTTTCTATACCTTTAGAAGACTTCTCAATATGAGGAGGATACATACAAACACTAATCCTGGTAGCAACTGAATCAAAATCTTGGCCAAGAGTGATTTTATTCCTATCACTGGGCTGTGTCGTACAAATTCCAGTATCTGGTCTTTAAAAGCCCTTAGAACTTGCTGGGGGAAAATTTCAATTGGAGCTGAACACAGCATGTTATATTTTGAGGCTTTGATTATTCTGGGTCTGACAGGCTCATAGAGATTTCATTGCCTCTGGGCAACATCTGCAGTGAAGCCTCATAACAAAAGGATGGAGTGGCCTCACAGGGCTCCTTGATAGCCTGTATTGCATTAGAAGGAAGATGTGGTTACGTAGTCAGGGTAATTAATTAGCATTTCCATAAGCAGTCACAAGTCCTGTTAACCTTGTAAATGCAGGAGGCAGGAATGAAGCACAGATGTGGAGGCTCTGAGGATAAACTCTGCATGTGTGTGTTCATTTGATTTTGTTGATGAGTTCCACCAAATTCTTTCAAGATCAACCTTAATTTAGCATGGCTAAAGATGCAAATGCACCCAACATGTGTTCATGGCTTGTGGCATCTCTTTGGCCACCAGTTCGAAAGCAAGATCTTAAAACAATACAAAACCCTGCCACAATGAGGGGGTAAGCTGTTGGTCAGGAGTAAGATATGGAGCTGGCTCTAAGAAAGATATAAAGGTCTGTGGACTTTGCCTATTTCAAAGCAAATTTTAGTTAGAGTAGTGAAAGCATGCATCTTGCCTGCAGACCAGTTCTCCTCTCAGATTTTCTGATATGTCAAATTTGCCCTTGCCTGACTGACAATAGTTGTTCTCTTTTGGGGTGAGTTTTCTGGTGAAGTTTTATTTCTGTTCCCTCCCAACCTGCTCCTCACTTGTTTTTCCTTCTCATTCAATTGGTTTTCTCATTCTTTTGTCTTGGCATGGTGGGAGACTTGTTTTCCATTGAAGCACCACTGGTTTTCCTCCTGACTTAAGACCAATCCTCAGCAGAAGCACACTGCCCAGCAGGTTGCAGCTCTGTGTACCTCTCAAGAAGCTTGTACTTCTGTTCCTCTGGTTATTTTGTATGAAGTGCCAGGTGTGTGGTGTATTCAGAGTCACACTTTCTAGCTGTTACTAAATTACAAGGTGTGAGAAGCCACCGCTACAGGAAGATTACAGGAAAGAGTCAGTGACTGCTGTCCTGGCTGAGAGACTGACTTCTTGTCTGGTTACATCCCTTTGCTCAGCGAGCACAGCTATAGCTTCATCACAGAGATCAGAGGAAAATTATTCTAACAGCTTCATTCAGAATTATTCTGCTGCTGAATAATTCTAAACAAGGAAGTAGGAAATAAATGCCAGAAGAGGCTGTTCTTTATGGTGAATCTTGAGTTAGAAATATCTAACAGGAGGGGCAGGGCAGGATGTGGAGAATAAAACTCAACCCCCTTTTCTTTAGTTCCTGAATCATTTGGACAGGCTGTTCCCATGGCTTAATTTTTTATCCCACACCACACACACACACACACTCTCTCCCACCCCTGTCTGTAAAAGTGGGAGCCCTGGCTTGGTTCAAGACCAGAATTCTTGTGTCTTTCTGTTGCCTCTGGCGCCACAGAAGTAATTGGTGGATGATATTAGGAGTCTTGTAACTCTCAAAGCTGTATATCTTTCCTCTTTTATAAGCTGGAAACAGATGAATTTTAGGACCTTTTAAAAAGTTATTGAGAATTTTGGAGCCACTGGGGCTCCTACTTGTGTCTTTTAGTGATGATGTAAAAATAAATGTCATGTTAGTGCAGGGTGTAGAGGAAAATGGGAACTGGATCAATAATGCCAAAGGGGTAAGAAAAGCTCTCCTCCTCTGCTCAGGGCTTGGGCTGGGGATTTTCTGATGGCATGTCTCCTGCTGCAGCAGTCTTCTCTGCTTCTTGGAACAGGCTGTTTCTAGTTTAGTCCTGTGCTCAGCAGAACTAAGTCTGTTTTGTGGTTTTGGTTTTTTTCCAAATCACACTTGGTCTGATCAGTGAGACACATCTCTGCAGCTTTGCCTTCCTTAGGGTTCTGTTTGCTTTAATCTTTTGAGCAATTTGGAAATGCAGAGTGTTCTATGTACACAAGCACAGGCTTGGAAATGCAGAAATATCACTGCAGCGTGAGCTGTCTCTTCAGTCACTTTTCAAGAATTACATTTTAGGCCTAAACCAAGGTGTGGCCAACATATCCAGGCCATGCTCTGTAACTGTGGAACGACTCACTCAGAGAGAAGTAACAAATCGCTCCTTGAAATGAACCATTTAAAAATAGATCCTGACGAGCTTCAACCTCTGCAGCCCACACTGGTGCCACAACCAGTGCTGTCACTCTGTCTTTAACAGCAGACCTGGCTGCACTGACTCTGTGCTTTCCTGAAGCAGCAGTAACAGTCAGGGCCACGCCAGGCTCTGACTGCTCTGTGGAACTCTGACATCTGTCAGTGGTTTCAAACACTTTGCTCTGTTGGTGAGCTGTGTTTAGAAGAGCTTGGTCATCCCCTGTGTAGAGGAGATGTACCAAACCCACTTCTCTGCTATGCAGGGGGTACTGTGTACACTTACTCGTCTCCTATGTAGAGGTTTGGCCAGACTTCATTGACGTGAGTGTACTTTGGACATCCCTTCCACAAGAGCCTCTCCAGTTCAAATGCCCCTGGGGTACAATAGTCCTCATCAGGATCTACTTTGACTGCTGTATATGCGTTTTTCTTCCCAGCATTCCAGCTTCCTGATGACATCTTGTCCATGGAGTAGCGCTCTCAGGATGTGCAAGAAACTGGAATGCAACAAAAACAAAACATTAACCCAAGGAAGCACAAAGCAAGTGACTCCTGCTCCAGCTGTGGGATCCTGGGAGCAGCACTGACCAGGTGTGATTGAGCATTGCTTGAGGCAGGTGAACCTGTTCTTTGGCAAACACAGACTTGCACCCAGGTTTCTGCCTCCCCAGAATGATGTGAGGAATATGTTGTTGGATGAGCTCACCAGCAATGGAAACAAAACTTAAAGATTTGTGATTATTGGAGTTCAGTCTCTGCCGGGAGTTTGTTTCCTGAAAGATCCACTGGTAAGAATTTGGTAGGTCTGACAGCCTAGGGATCTAAAGCACCTAGGGGAACTGAATGCAAATTTAAGTCATCAGGGCTTTTTTATCATTAACTAAGACCCTCCTAAAGGCTTGTCCTTTGTGATTTTCAGCAACATAGGGAGATGACATGTGTCTATTCGGGTGACTGTTGCATGTACTATTATACTCTCTTCCACTCTTCTTTTCCAATGTTTCCAGCTGCAGATTCCCTGTCTGCTGCATCTCCCTGTGGGCTCTGTTTTTATTTCTCCTGCTGGACTCTCTGGTGTCTCAGGGCAGCAGTTGCTCATGTCTCTTATTCCCTTGAAGGGAGAAATTGAACCTTGTGGTTCTGTAAGAGACTTGTAACAAGATGTGGAGTCGGGCTTGATCTTATGAAGTGTGCCAGTAGAGCCTGCCAAAAATCCACCTTTCTTGCAGGCAATGAATCCTATAGTTGCTCCTTTTTTTTTTTTTTTTTGTGTTGGCGGCTGAACATTTGTGTCCTTTTAATTCTAAAAATCTGGCTAATGCCTTCATGCGGCTATTGTAGAGCTCTCCTGAAAGCAGGATGTCCATTTTTCACTGACATCCCATGTACCCATGGGGTTTGTTTGCTCAGTTTGGGCTCTTTTGTGCCTGTCATGTTCTGTTTCTCTACAAAGCTTGAAAAAGCCAAATGATTCCTGTTTTCCTACTCCAAAGCTGTGTAAGATTGTGGAGTCAGTTTTTGTTTGGCAAGTGTACACCTTTGTTCAAAAATTGGCTTGCTTTCACTGGCAAGGGGATCTATCTTTCAGCCAAGCTTCTTAAAACATGATGATGATGTTTAGCTAAGTGGTCCTCTCTTGAGATTTTTAAAGGGCTCTGGGAATTCCAGCTTGTAACAAATTTATGTTGGGCTTGTCTTGCATGTCTATGTGTAGTACCAAGTCCCATCTCTCTGCCCCACTAGCCATGCCCTGGGAGAGCCTTTTTCCTTCTTCTCATGCCAGAATTATGTTAATTCTACGTTTAGACTCAGCAATGTAGATAATGTTTGTCTGTCAGAGATACAAATCTAAGACAGTCTGACTTTGGGAGTGATTAGGCTGTTATCTAGAAATTGATAAGAACTGCTATTTGTCTAGTAAGGAATTATCTTAACTGAGAGCTTGTTGCCTTGATGCTGAAGGACTGACTACTTTTATTCATGGCTCCATAACATAGGATAGAGGAAAGAAAGGGAAGAAGAGAAAGCAATGCAATCAGTAATCACAGTTGGTGGCCACAGTGCATTGATTTGTTACACCTCAGAACAGGGAAATTACATCTGCAAATGATCATTTGTAGTACTGGAACACCGGCGCAGTTTGAAGCTTGGTTAACACTCTGAAAGCTCGACCACTGCTGAGAAATCCTTGTTTCTGTCTGTCCTGGGAAGCCACATGCTCCCTGAACTTTCAAGTATGCTATGTTCTTTTATGTCTTGCCAATGTTATCTGCTGTGGGGATTTTTAAATTGAATTAGAACACAGAAAAGCATCAGTTGAAATTCCTCTAGTAAAACATGTATTTCATATTTCACTCTACACTATGTAAGAAGTAACAGAGTTTAACTAGGAGGAGGGAAAAGGGGACAAAAGGGCTGGTTTGCTACTTCAACTCTGGAAATAATTGCCATGAAGCATTTGGTTGGGGGCAGAAGGGCTTGCATCTTCCCAGGAATCAAAGATGTCTAATCTCATCTCGTATTAGTTGTTCTACGTACACCAACCAAAGCTCCAGGAAGACTCTTACCTAGGCCAGCCCTCTTGGAATAAAAAGTGAAAAGTAGATTGGATTTTTTTGGAGTGGTTGTTCTTAATGCTGTTGCAGGTATAAGGGATGAATGTTTAGCACAAGCCCAGGCAAGGAAAGCTCAGATTTCTCTGGCAGACTTGTGTGGAGAGGAGACTATCTCTTGCAGAGTGTTCACCCAGTGCAGTCAGATGGCAGCCAGATTGCAGGCTTACCTCTGCACAGGCTTGTTGAAGCAGGTTCCCACCCCTTGTGGTGCTTCATGTGGGCTAGAGATGAGTTAGTGCAGGCTGAATGATGTACCAGTGCTGTGCCAGCTTGGCAGTCACTTCATGGCACTGCACTGTGTTGGGAACACACAACCTTAGATCAGGGACCCACAAGGATCATCCTAAGCGAATGGCCCACGTGGAGATCGTGAGCCTGGCATTATTAGCACCTTGCTCTGACCAACTGAGCTAATCCCAGGGTCATGTGGAAGCTCTCTGGAGTAGGGACTGTCCTTATGTCCTTTGTATAAAGAACTCTACACCCTGTCTGCTCCTGGAAATTCTGCTTCAGGACAGCCTTTTTATTTAATGGGGGAGGGACGAAAAGTCAGCCGGCTGTAGAGCTGCCCTTGTCCCAGAGAGTTCTCCCCAGCAGGCAGTCTGAGCCCAGATTCAGGGCATGCTGAGGAACAGATCCCTGGATCTGGGGCCAGGAGTTCCCTCCCAGTGGGGCAGGGCAGTCTGCAGCTCATCCCACCCTTTCCCTGTGCCCAGAGCACAGCTTCTCTCTCCTTCTGCCGGCCTGTGCCAAGGCCAGGCTGTATGAGCTGGTGAGACCTTCCTGTTCCCTGTATGTGCCACCTGTGGTGGCTGCCCAGACCCGGGTGGGGGGCACGCCTGGGTGGGGTGGGGCACACCAGGTGCTCAAGCCTGTGAGATTCGGCCCGCTGAGCCCGGCATCCCGCGGGTTGTGCCGCTCAATCCGGGTGTGCACACAACACAGAACTGCTGCTGCTCCCCAGCTCTGCTGGCAGGGTATTATCAGAACAAGGATGATCAAAATCCAGTCATCTGCATTTTTATACCCTAATCTTTCTCTTCATAAATAAGACCAAAGTGCATGTTATCTAATAAATTTTATTTGTTAATCGCTTGGATGGCTGGAATATTTGTCCCCCTTGGGTTATACGTGTATAAATGAAAATATTGTTAGTGATTTCACAAAATGGTAATTCAGAATAATGGAGACTTAATCCTCTTTTCATTAGTGAGCCACTTCAGGACATACACTGTGGCAAATTACACTGCATTTTAAGTCATTCTCAAGTGCTGTGCACTAGAAAAAAAACATTAAACTAGTTTTGCATTGATAGAAGTAATTGTGTGGCTAATTTGGATAAGCAGCATGCATTAGGCACAGCAAAGGAATCTCTTCTTTATGTTCACTATCTACTCTACAGCTGCCAGATGGAATTTCTTATACAGCTCTTTAGCTTTTTTCATTTTATTTTTAACAAAGCAGGGAGGGAGGAAAGAAAGTGCAAGGGGAAAAAAAAAAAAGAAAAATCTGCCAGTCTATCTGCTGTTTAATTCAGAGCATGAACACAGTCTAGCTGGAGCACTAATATGGCAGTGAAAGATTTGCCTTCTGTACCATGTTTGGAGTCCCTTGAGCTACTCAAATCAACACAAATTTTTCAATAAGGCCCCACGAAGTCACAGGATGTAGTAGCCCATTTTCAAATCTGTTCAACTGAAGGGATGTCCAATCCCACCACAAAATTTTTAAGGGTGAGTTAATGCTTTTGGAAATGTCAGTCATGAGCTCTACGGTTTGGTAATCCCACAGAGGATGGAGGAAAACTGAGCTTTTTATCTAGAGGTGAACATCAGAGCCTCGGTGGTGCTGTGTACATTTCTAACGCTGGTTTTCCACATGTAGTGGAAGCTTCTGAGTACTTTTGAGACTGAGAGCTGTAAGTCATTAGCTACATAACAAAATACTCTGTTTCTTAATATTTTTGGCTCAATGTGCTGTGTGAGCACTAGTGCTATGTATAAAGATGCCAAACAATTTGGCAAGATTTATGCCTGGGAGTCAGGATCCAAGTCAGCTGTAGGGACCTAAAAAGAAAAAAATCAGACATGCACAGACAAGGACTGCATTTGCCTTTGTCCTGTGCAAGGGCCTATATATCCTTGCCTTTTCTGCACCCCTCCCTGGCACAGGGGGTTCCTCCATCACTGCTGTTGTTCCCATCATATGTACTCTGGCTGCCAACTTGTAGCTGTATTTGTGTGCCTGGAGCTTCAGATCTTCAATGAAGTCAGAGCCCAGTGGCATTGATATAAATATACAATGAGAGAGGCTAAACAAGTAAAAAGAGGGAAGAAAAATGGAGAGAAGACAATTTTCCTTACTCTTTCCTTTAGAAGTATTAGCTGTTCTGTCATGCTGGGCACAGGGCTTCCTTGCCTTAATGCTCACTTCAGTCCATATTTATACAGCAGAATAGTTTAAATTCTTTGCCACCCATGTGTTGTGTCCTGCTTTTGGAAGTTCTCCCAGCTCCTACATCAGTCACTTGTGCTAGTGGTGCTTTGGATGCTGGCTTTATTCTATTTAATTTGATGTGCAAATGTGTACATTTGATTTTGTATTCAGAGTTGTCTAAAAGCTACTTCTCCCTGAAAATGCCAGGCAATCACAAAATTTACCTGGTTTAGCTGGGAAGTGAAAGGTTTTAGCATTTAGCAAAAACCTAAATATACCACCTGTTTGTAAATGTGGAGGCAGATTTTAATCTTATTCCTGTTCTGATGCTCTCAGATTTTGCTTCCTACCTGTTGTTGGCTCTGAAAAAGGAGTGGAACTGTGATATCATCAGAAGTTTTTTCCAAGATGCCAAGGGAAGGAAAGAAAACTACCTATCAGCACTGAGCCTTTCATGAGGAGTAGTGTAAAAGTAATGATATATGTACTGGACCTCATACCCACTTTAGTGCAGTAGGAGATAAACTCAATGTCCTTGAAATTAATTGGTGGTTTGACCCTCAAAACTGGGGAGTAAAGTAGTTAATCTACTGCCATGAACACTAAATCCAGCTGAAGAACAAAAAAGAGAAACAAACCCCCCTGCATTTTGATTAAGAAATAGTTTTTGTGCATGAAAAGCTTGTTACTAAGAAATTACTCCCATTTTCTTTTCAAATTACTCCCATTTTCTTTTCTGATCTTGGATAGAGGGAGACTTATTTGAATGTGTTTATTTATCAGACAGAATTCAATAGCATTGAAGTTGTTGGACTTCTATCTTCCAGGGAGTAAAAACTGAGACCTCCTTGCCTTCCAAACAATTGCAAAACTAATGGTTTTATTTTAATTTACTTCCTTCTTTCAGTGTAATAACCACCTTAGATAAGAACTTCATGGAGAAACAATGTTTGTAACAAGTATGTAGGAGAGGGAAGGACCCAAGAGAAGGTGAGGATGGAGAATACCAGTTCTACACTTCCAAAAAATGTGCAGAAGACTTGAATCTTGTTTAGTAACAGGTCTTCAAGTAAGCACTTGCTCAGTGCTGAAGGCAGACAAAAATCAGATCTAATGCCTGAGGGTCTTCAGAAATAGTGAGGGAGGATCTACTCAGTAAGTTCTTGAATTTTTAAGAAATGTTCTGTTCTTCTGTTTCCAGCCCACATGCCAGACACACACCTCCCTTCAGGGTGAAAAAGTGCTTGCCCTTTTTGAGTATGACTAAGCAGAGGGCTGTTTTATAAACTGGAAAGTTCTTGCAGAAGCCAATGCAAATGTCTGGAGCACAGTGTTAGCACTTGGGAGGAGGGTAAACAGCGCTTTGGTTTCTAAGCTTTTTGTAACTCAAAGGACATCAATCGAGCTGAGAGCTGGTCAGCTGCAGTGATAAAAGCTTGCCCTGTCAAATGATTTAATGAAATTAATTGAAAATGGTGCTCCCTGATATGCCACCCCCATGCTGTTTTGCTCAGACTCGGAAGGCTGGCAGCAGCCATGAAGAGCTGTGTGCTTCCCCTGTAACCTCACACTTGTTGCACCCCAGGGTACTGCCATGAGCTGTGGTGCTGCAAAGGCTCCTTGAGTGGAGTTGTGTCTTGTTTTGCTGGGTTTTTTTTTTCCCTAACACTAGAACAAAAAAGTTATCTTTTTACAAATACTTCTTGTGATGGAGAAGCCTTTCAAAAATATTTCTCTAAAAGTCCCCTAAAAGAATNGGCCCTAACACTAGGGCAAAATAGTTATCTTTTTACAAATACTTAATACTTCTTGTGATGGAGAAGTCTTTCAAAAATATTTCTCTAAAAGTCCCCTAAAAGAATTTACCAAATTCCAAAACTGGATTTGCAGTATACTTCAGCAAAACGTACAATCCTATGTTCCCTATTCCTGTACAAGTCTTCACCAAAATTCACTTACTTCAGTGCCTTTATTTTAGCCCTGCATTCTTATGCTTAAAGCATTCAAGGACTATAAAATTGTTCATCTATTCCAGTCATCTTTAAACAGCTTAAAACCAGAATAATTGTAGCCTCTGTGCAATTATTTCCCAGACCCTCCTGCTGTGAATATTCAAAACTAACCAGTTATTTCAACGGATTTCTAAGCCACATATGACTTTTTAAAAACTTATTTTTGCCCTCAGTCTTTATTGTTGACTGGACTGGTTAATGGAAAACAGATTAAGCTGAGATTTTATTAAATATTATTTGAGTGTCCAAAGAAACTTAAAACACAGCATCATCTGAGAGAATTTTAATTCAATTGGAAAAGCTAGATTTGACTGGAGGGTGGAGCAATTATTGAAGAATAGGCAAAATATTCTGGAACAGATGTTACAAGTCTTTAAAAATCGCATTTTCATTCCCTAACTTTTACACTGAAATTATTTCCAAGATAATTACACTTTCGGCACCTAATTTCCTAATTTATATAGTGATTTCTGTAACACAACAAATTGGGTTTTCTAAAATTGTACATTATACTTTCAAAACCTTTTTGAGTCTGTAATAATTTTTCTTTTTCTCTACAACAAGCTGATGAAATTAATAGTTACCTCGGCAAGTTTTCTAGTTCTCAGTCCTCTCCCTGCTTTACTAAATCAGGTTACCAAAGGAAGGAAAAAGGAGCAGAAGTACAGCAGAAAAATGTATAATGCTTAGCCTTACCTGTAAGCTTAGGTGGGTGCTGTAGGTAACTGGGTCCTGTGAAGTGCAGCAGAACGACAAAAGAAACCTTACGAAGTTTGCAACTAGAGTCTATTTTTAGAGGAGGATTTGCTGACTCTGACCTTGAGTGCTACCCACTCCAAATGACGATCTTTACATCTGCTGGTAAAACTATTCCCTGATGTGATCTGAAACATTAAACCTGGCAGTTTAGTTACCTAGTCTTGGTATGAGTAAGATAACATGATGCCTGCATGTTGACTATAATAAAACAAACATCATCTTTGATGTTGTCCCCTTGTCAAGGCCGATGCTATGTTTACTGCTGCATGTGGGTGAGGAGCATTGCATTGCTGTTTCCTGTCATGCTGTGCACAAGGCATTTAGCACTGGCACAACAATGGGCAATGGGAGAGGTGGCATCCTGACAAGGTCCTTTTCTCTTGCATGTGCACCACCAGAAAACCATCTTCCCCTACTTCTTGTTTTTGTTTTCTCCAGTGCCAACACTTTCAGCACCTATGTAACTTGTGAAATGACTTTCTTTGCTGAGAGAGCGACATGGTGCTCAGCATGGCTCAGTTCTGGTGACATGAGCACAGCTCACCAAAAAGAGGCAGATGTGCACCCTCCAACCTTCTCTACTTCCCTAAAAAGCTCCAAGACTTCCTGCTGAAGAAAGCCTAAAACTTTCTCTGGTAAGTCACAGTCAGGTTCATCGAAGGTCAAAGCTGGATTCCCTGGTGTCAGAGCCACACCTCTTCCACTCCAGTACTTTGTCTGCTGTGAGTGGTGACCTCAGGGCAGAAGGGCTCAGGGATCACACGAGCAGCTAGTACACATCCTCTGCCTGGGCATTTGTTCTGCAGCAAACCCTGCCTCAGAGTTGCAACTTGCAGCACAGCATTAGGAGGGTTTCATGCTGCTGGACATAGGCTTGTGATGACCTAAGGTCCAGCTGTCATGTGAGTATTGATATTTCCTAAGAGAAATTCTTGATCTTTTGCCTTCTGCCTGAGAGTGGGAAAAAGAGGCAAAGAGATCAGTCAGGGGAAGCATGTGATACTGGGAGTAGCCCTTTGGTCTCTGGTTCCTTTTTCTTCTGAGTTGACCATCCTGGGAATGATCTCTCTGAGCAGACCTGCATGCATTGCTTGCCTATCTTTCTGCCTCACAGTGCTCTCTACTGTCACACCAGTGCCTGCAAAAAGCAGCCAGTTATTAATGGGAACCTCTTGTGGAACTTTTTTCATTTCTTGCAAGAATAGAAACGGTCTTCTGTGACTGCAAATGCCTGTGCCCTACCACAGATTCAGGTTGCCTGACCATTTTTTTCCAAAGTACCCAAGTCCTACAGTAGTTGCCATTAATTTTCAGTAGGACACAAATTCCTGACTCTGTCAGTTATTTTTAATGTTGCATTACATCCTTTCAATCAAGCCTTTGTCATCCCCTGTCTGTTTAAAAGATAAAAGTTCATCCCAGAAGGACCAGGGCCAGATTTACTCATGGCCTGTGGCTAATGCTGCAGTCCAAATGTGAAGTAATAAACAGTTTCAGTTCAAGATCTGGGCATTGGATCTGCTGCTGTTTCATGCTTAACAGCATCACTCTAGCCAAGTTTCTGCATTACAGAGCAGCCAAGCTCCTCCCTGCCAATTATTCAGATAGTCACTCCTAAAATGAGAAAGAGCTTGGATGCTAGAAACCTGCTGTGCCTTCTAAGATATCTTGTAAGGTTGTTGTGCAAATTAATTCTACACTGATAACAGAGAAACTTTGTGGAGGAGAAGATACAGATCCCATATAACAGAAACTTGCAGCAGTTGCTTTATCTTTATCCCCGCAGGTGACCCAGTATGGGTAGGATGATCCAGCAGACTGGCAGTGCTGGTGAAAGGAGGCTGCTCTGTGAGGTCTGTGTGCCCCAAGGATGGGCAGTGGTCTGTTGTTTGTCTCTGACCAAGGTTGTCTTTCTGATGAGATCAATAGCCTTACAACATTTTGTGGTATTGTTATTTTTCAGGCAGGCATCTGAAAAAGAAGTATTTTTCTGTCTGAATGGCTGTCAAAACAATATGAGCCCTTGCTCCCTTGTCTCCATAGGGTCCTGAGAACACATGTGCAGAAGGTCACTCACCTCCTGGAAAAGTCACAGAATGGGTAAAACTGGAAGAAACACAGTGGGTCATCTGGTCCAACCTCCCTGCTCAGGCAGGGTCATCCTAGAGCACATTGCACAGGATTGTGTCCAATTTTTGGGACTAGTTGTTTGTGTTTCCATTAGTTTTGTTTTTGTTAACTAAAAAATCCTAGCTGCTGAGATGTTTTGAGAGTGGCCAATGACTTGGAGTGCTTTGAGCCTGGACACATAGAAAACACAGCAGGAAGGCTCTTATTTTGGAAAAGGTAAACACCTGCCTTCTGGAAAGTTGAATTGTTACCTCAGACTCCTAAAAACTGACGTGTGCCGTGTTATTGGTAATTTCTGAAAACCTTGGCCAAACAGATGATGGTGCTTTGAACACACAGATCAACCCCCATTCCTGGAGCCTTGCCTGCATCCAGCCTGCTTGTGTTCTGTGTGCAGATCCCTGCTGTCAGGGATCAGCTCCCAGGGGCAGTCACCCACTGGCACCATGTGCCACTGACACTTTCTGTTGAACAAGAGTATGGAACTGTGGGAAGGATGAGAACTAAAGTGCCATCAAGAGGGAAGAGTTGGGAAAAGGTGAAAAAAAAAAACAACTGGGTTTTTTTCCCTTGGGAAAAAAAAAAATCTTAGAAGGAATGAGCTTCTTCCACAAAGGAAAGGAAAAGGGAAAGAAATTGCAGATTTCTGGCCAGAGCACACTAGAGGTACAGTTGGAAAAATCTGACACACTGAGACTTGAAATTTTTATGTTAGTTTAAAGAAAAAGCTTTGAGTAAAGTTCTGCTTTAGAAGACTTCCCTCCCCCGTTCCAACCTGGAAGATTTCCTCTTTGCTACAAAATATGCTCTTATTTGGAAAAGCTGGGTTTTTAACAATTTCATGGGAAGAATAAGTATATAATTATAAAAGATTGTCCTAATGGACATTTGCAGCTGTACTGAGATGCTAACAGCATGCAGAAACCATTATGTTTCCAGTTGTTTGGCAAAAGTTAAGAAACCTTATATATATATTTTAAAGTTAACTGTAAAGTAAATCCAGATGGTTCTGTCTCACACAGACAAGCAGTCTTCAAACTAGACATATAGTCGTAGCCTGGCTATAACTTGTTTTGATTACTACAGATAGAGAGAAATGCTTTAAATGACTGCACCCTCCTCACAAAATGCTGCATGCCCTTGATTCTTGCTGAAGTCAACTGGCATTTATACAGCGCTACATAAAACTTGTCTGACAATACCTTGCGTGCAGGAGTATCTGGCTGGGCGTTACTTGTTTAATTTCTCTTTATATTGAAGTATTGCTTAACGGCCCCCGTCAGGGTTGGGGCTCTGCTGAGACAGGCACTGGAGACCTATAAAACAAAAAAGACAATTGCTGCCCTAAGTAACCTACTGTTTGAGCCTGGGTTTGTGCATCTCTCTTCATCTCCCAGCTAGAGATTGCCAGAAAATATTGGTTGTATGCTCATTTTTGATTGATGTATTCAGAGTTTTGTTTGATCCTTTAATAAGTGCTGTCTGTTGTGTTCATTACTTCATTTCAGCCAGACGTCCGTTGTGTTGCTGCTATCAGCAGGGGAATCAGAATTATGTTGACTTGTGAGGCCATTCTGCAAATCAGATCAAAAGGGCAGCTTTGCTTCACAGAGCAAGGATTTCAGTGGCTGAAGTTGACACATTAAAGAGCATTTCTAAAAGTCTGAAAATAGGAGGAACTGAAAGGTCCATCAGAAATTACAGACTTGTGGTATGTTACTTTTTTGTTTTGTGGTTTTCTTTTTTTACCCAATACGCAAACGTTCTTGTAGATGAGGGTTGATGTTGTTTGTCCAAGTCATAACAAGCAGACACACTGTTTTATGAGCTTCTTAGGCAGTACTGTCAAGAGGGTAATTTGGATTTGACCTGATAGGAGTCAAATTTACTGCCCAGTGCATCCCTTGCTATGTCTGTGACAGGGCTAATAGCCCAGTATAGTGGCTGTGTTTGTAAAAGAGTATGTGAGAGGGACAAAGCAAGTTCCTTGGGGGTTAGGAAGGAAGGACCCCAATCCTGAACAAGGCTCCCTGGGTGTGTGGGGTGAGGCTGGGGCCAGGGGTCTGAAAGGCATTTTGTTCACTGTTCTGCTTTTTCTCTCACTGTCAGCAGAAAAAATGTTCTGGGAGATTTGTGTTGGAGTATAGATCCCAAGGCATAGTAATGTGGAAAATAAGGATGAGATCTTTCTTGTAACCTCCCCTTACTGAAGAATGCTGGGAACAGGGAGAGCCTGGGCCTCAGACTGCTGACTCCCCTGTTGCTCAGTCAGTGCTAAGAGCAAGCCCTGCAAGGAGAGCACCTACCAGAGGAATCCTGTGCAGAAAGAGTACCCAGAGTACCTCATTCTGTGCTGTGAAGGGCATCCTGATGTGCTCCTCAGGCTCCAAAATGGGGCATCTCCAATTGGTCACTGTTCAAACTGACCTCTAAAGAAAATGGCATTGCCAAAAATCAAGGGGGTTTTGTCCCTAATTTACCACAGTAACACACACAGAATTGCACCTAATTGTCTTGACAAGAGAACTGGGAAACTGCCACAGTCTGTTTCTACTCTTGCTATTCCTGGGGATAAGAAGCTCTTTTTCTTCTACTTCTCTGTATCATTAATAACATATTGCTGCAGAGGTTCCAAAATTGTGTGGTCCAACCTATTTCCTAAGCACAGCACACTTAAAAAAATCAACAAAAATAGTAGATAGTTGGTGTGTAACTCTGATTAGAGAAATTGTCCAGACATGCCGAGAGCAGGTTTCAGGTCAGAGTAATCTCATGGTATATGGAGTGCCAAATCTAGACTTAAATAGAGCTGGGAGACAGAAATTGGATTGATGTTTGCAGTCCACTTGGTACAGGCTTCTGGCTTGCTGGCAGGGCAAATGGGGAGACACCAGAGTCGCCATGCTGGTGCCATTGGTCTGGTGTCTGTTCCACTGACTATGGTCAGTAACAAACCTGCTAAAGGAAACTGCATGAAACCTGTGCTCCTCACTTATGGGATAAATTTTCTGCCCTAGAGAAAATCTGCTTACTCTTCCCATTTCACCTCCTTAGATAAAGCCTGGCTGAAAGCCCAAAGTTTTACATCTTTTCCAAAACGATTTATTTTTTCCAATGTAAATTGTCTCTGATGGTGGTTTTTCTTATTTATGTGACTACATTATATTCTCTTTAACTTGTGTATGGTCTTTGCCTCCTAGTGCTCTGATAATGAGTTGGACAGCCTAAATAATGATGACAACTGTAACATTAACTGGTTTGAAATATGTCCCCTTTTCATTCTTCCTTAGCAAGCTTGGGGAAGTTTATCCAGTCACTGCTCAGGTACAGCTGTTCTGCTGTACTTGGAACATCTGGTCCTGTGGTACCATATGGCTGTGACCTACCATCCTTCTAGAAGTGATCAGCTGCACTTCATGTCATAAAACCCCACAACAGCAAAGCAATGCCTCATAATCCACCTGGAATGCTCCAAACCACCTCAGGGCAAGTGACTTTTAATGACTTTTTGCTCTGAGTTTGATCAGGTTCCAGACTATTTTAAGCTGAGAACACCATAAATGCTGGAAATTACGTACTCCATTTCAGGAAAAATGCAAAATCCAGACTGAGAAGATCTGCAAAGCAGAAATAGGGTTGTTACATTATGAGAGAGATAGCAAGGCTGCCTTAAGAGATGGCACACAAGTACAGCTGCTTATGGTTCTTAACTGGTGTTGGCCCATGAAATGCAGACTTAGAAAGGAAATCGGGGAGAGCTAACACATGCCTGGGGGCTTTGAAGTTGTTATTATCATCCACATGCATAAGAACGGGAGATCCTCTCTAGTCCAGCAAGTACTGAGAAATGAATGAGTTTGGCACATACATCAAAGGTCTTCACTTGTAATTTGCTTAAGAGATTAAAAATGAAATATGAGGGAATTACTGAGGAAGAGCAAGCTGCTGTTTTTTCCCCCCTTGCAGCAGGAAAGAACAATTGAGTATCTGTTCTGACTGAAAGTGATTACTGAAAAGCTTTCTGACAACCTGGAGCAAAACAGCAGTTGCATCTTAGTTTCGCTGACATCAAATAAGCTTTTGATTTACTGAGACCCAACAGGACCTGTCCAGTGCCAAGGATTGTCTTTGAGAAGCAAACAAACTTCATAAAGTTCTTTTTTTTTTTTACAGAGCCACAATCTCTAAAGCAATATGTTGCCAGACCATGAAATGTGCTCTGCATTTCAGCTACCAGAAATACTCAAAACCTAGTGACAAACACCTGAAGCTGGCTACTTTCCCCATGCCTGTCAAATGTGATTTTTACTAGGGTTCTTGAGTCTGAGGAACAATTACAAAGGAGAGAGCATTGACAAGTTATTAAGTCATGGCCAGATTAGGAGACATGGAAGCTTGATAACAACTGTGGTCTTATGGGAAGAAACTATGAAAGTTTTGGAGGTGGAAGGAGGAGACAAGTGGCTTCCTGGTACAGCTTCTAGTGGGATTGCAGAGCGTGGGAAACCCTTATTTTTGGGATTTGAGGAAAGACTGATGAATTTTTGAAAAGAATCCAGAGATGTTGGCAGAGGTCTAGATCATGTAAGTCTTCCCACTGCGCATCCTTTTCTGTGGCCAAATCAGAGATGTTGTGGAAGGACTTGTTGCTCCTGAATCAAGATCACATACCTTTAAACAGCCCTGGCCTTCTTTGGAACTGATGCAGGAAGTGATGGGCATTAGTCTAAAATATGACCCAAAATGCAAGATGCTGGCTACAGATCATTTCCATGCTTACTTTGATAATTTCCTTGACAGCATAAAATTGTATTGCTTGACTTTATATCTATCAAGCTTTAACACCTTTTCTCCTCTTCACCACACAGATTCTTAGTGAGTGTTCTTGGTCCACATAATTTTCTTTAGGTTGGAATTTTATCTGCTTGTCTATGTTCTGAAGTGGGTGGTCCTTAAAAAAATCTTGTCTGTTACTTTGTTGTCCCTTGAGCAGAACATCACCAGTCCAGCTCATTTATTGTTTTTATATTATGGAGGTACAAGGCAGTAGTAATAAAAATGAGAGTAGGTTTCCCAGTCAGAATTAATCAACTACATTTATAAGCATTGCTGCTCTTAATTTTTCTGCAGTGTTAAAATAGTCTCTTGTTAAAACAGCCAGTCTCTCCCACATTTTTCAACCCATAGACATAAACACACTGAAAATTTGAAGGCAAGCTATTAGCTTGACCCACTGCTTTTCCAGAAGGACACCAAAGCACCTGCATTTGTGCAAGCATCCATTCAACACACCTTATTCCAGCTGTTACAAATGCTGATTGCACTGTAAATCATGGATTCAGTCCTCTGCATTTTCCCAACTTACAGACAGTGAAGTGACAAACAATTATTTTGAAAGAACATTAATGTAGAGGATTTTCACTTGAATGAAAATGACCTCCAAGCCATCACAGACCTGAGAATACAGCCCAGTGGCAGAAAGGAGCATGGAAAGGGGCACCAGGAGATGCTTTGCTGCCAGAAAAGGAGTGCCAGGGACAGGAAATGGCCATCAGGAACATTTACTTAAGGAGTAAAACTGTGGGAAAACTGGCTGGATGGTCAGTGAGACGATTTAAAAAAAGTCTTTGCAGGAAAAGAGGACTTGGGGCTGAGACACAGACCCTGAGTTTTTGAAAAAAATGAGCTATCAACAGGAGTTGCTGCCTAATGCAATTATAGCTCATTTGCTATCAGAAAAGTAATATGTATAAACAGTGCATAAAATTATTGCTAAGCACATTTTTGAAATGTCTTGAATTGTTCAGTGCTATGAATAAGCCTGGTTTTAGAGAAAGATAACCACATAGCATGCCAGAGGTAAATACAGCTTTTACCTATTGACTTGTCTCTTTAAAGAGAGAGGGAGAGAGCAGATGGAGGGGGAAAACCCTAAAGGAAGAAAAACTTGAAAGTAGAATACATCAAATATTGTTTCCTTGGAAACAAAAAGGAAGATTACATCACAGGGTTCAAGCCTATAAATAGAAACCTAGCAGTGCAGATACAGAAGAAACTCTTGTTCCTAGAGAGAAAATGTAGAAATGAAGATGACCTCCCTTTAGACACTGCTGTCACAATGCAGTCAGCACAACCCAATCGTGAGGACCAGCAGTAAATTTAGCTGATGGTACATGACAGTCTTCTCTCAATTAGCTGCAGCAGTCAGCTCAGGGAACTGGTTCAGCTGGTGAGAAGAGGTACAATTTTCAGGCTGCTATAAATACCATCAGTGTCTCCAGAGTCCTGCTATGCTGCTGTGGCAGAAATTACTAAGTCTTCAGCTTGAACTCTAAATCCTTTGGGCAGCCATGACAGGACAGTGAAAACATCAAGTCTCTATTAATGTTTGTAAGGAACAATCTGGGCAAAGCATCTCCCACCAGTGCTCTAGTGGGAGTTCAGGCCTTTGGAGAAGATGAGCTACGACTCACAGGAGTGACTCAGGGGTCCTGTGGTCCCCACTATGCCCTGCCCCCTTCTCCTGCCTCTCTCTTGCTCCTGCTGCATTTGTGTGACTGCTGTTTCTGTGCTGAGGGCCGTGAGGGTGAGCAGGAGCACCTGAGGAGGCTCTCGAGGCAGACACAGAGGGGAGGCTCGGCACACATTGTGTGCCTGCCTCTGCTGTGAGCTCGTGGTCTCAGTGGTGTTGGGGGCCAAGCTCTTGCATCCTGCTAGTGTGAAGTGTGATTGCAAGAGTTTTCTGTTCCTGAGTTATGTTTCCTGATGCTATGGAATATTTATGCCATTAATTGCTAAACCAAATAATGATGTTTTCATTGTTACAAATGAGTTCCTTTGGATATGCAGCGGTTCATCTTACAACCTTTAGATTTTAGTGACATGAAACTTTCTCTCTGCTTTTGCAGCCAAACACTCATGTGAGTGTTTATAATCAACACTGCTAAAAGGATAGCTCCAAAATTGGGCAATTCATCCATCTTATGGGCTAATGTAGCTAAATCTGCCTTCGGAAGACTAAAGCCTTGAATAAATCGTATTATTGTACAGTATTTCCATATGTTAAAAAAAAAAAATTGATTGGCTATGGCTCTGTTAGGAAACAATCCCCTTCAAATTGAAACACAGATTTGTTCCATCAGTTTGTATGTGATAACACAGGGCCTGGTCAAATTTCCATTTTTTGGTGGGAATCATCTTGGTTTGAGTAGGGAACTTAGTGTGACCAACAGCTCACAGAGGATTGCTCCTTCCCAGAGCTGACAGAGTAGGGACTGGAGGCAGTGGTAAATGAAAAGATTTCTTAAATGTCCCAATGTCATGGACATTGATGATGCTGTAATATATATGTGTGTATACATCCTTCCCTGGCACTGCTCATTATAAGGCATAGCCAAGTCAATGAAACAGCATGTGCTCCCAGCTGCTTTAGCCCTAGGACAGGGTGTGCCAGGTGGCAGGACTCTCCTCTTGTAGCTTTTTTCCCATGTCTTGTAACTTGGTACATACTCCTAAATCTACCAGAGAATCTCAGCTTTCCTGAGGGAAGAGGAAGGAGGAATCTAAGTTTATTGCCCTTGTCAAGAAAATAATGGAAACAATGAACTTCAAGACAAATAATAAAATCCCATGCTTTATAAAAACATTCTCCCAAAGGGAAAGGGTGTACATGTGTGTGATACAAGAGTTCTAAACATTTGGGGCTGGCAGAAATACAGTTCTTGCTTAGATAGATACAGGGATCATTTGCATGTATCTGAGTCTAGCTGAGATTCTGGATCCAAGGCTGCTATTACTATAAGAAAATTTTAAGAACCCAGAGCTGTAAGGGAAATCTTGCTAAGGGAAATCTGGAAAGGATTTGAACCTCGTAGTTTGTGTCAATCTTCAGTTTAATCTTGTTGTTTTAATTTGAAAGAATTAAAAGGATTTGGCATACTTCTTTTCATGGAAAGAGTGGTTTGAGTGGAGAGGGGATGCTGATATGATGGTGCTTTCTTTGACTTGCTTGGGTTTGCTGCTGTAATCTCTCATCTCTGAATCATTGTGCCTGCACAGTTTGCTTTTTTCTTTTCAAAATATAAGTTCTACATTGTAAGTTGATATTCTGTGGTGCAATGTTCTGCTAGTATAATCACAGAGTTCCAGAA
>VXBB01017059.1:8673-24871 GCA_013399915.1 Illadopsis cleaveri
TGAATGTCTGCACCAAATTTTCCGATCTGGCCCAGTCAGGGGACAAAAAAGCACCTAAATTTCTATTTTGGCCGCAGCAAGTGAAGGCTGCCCTAATTATGCAAAAGGAAATGGAGAAAGGGAAACGGTCCAGTTGTTCCCCTGGTTCGGTTCCCCCAGTTGTGCCCTCCCATCCCCCTCCTCCCCAACCAGGGATCCTGAAGGGTGCCTCAGCCAGCCCCGGTCCCTTGAGGGTCCCCAAGTCCCCCCGCACGGACAGTCTCGGCCAGACTGTTCGGGGATCCTGTGGAGACCTGCGCCCGGTCCCACAGGCGTCCTCCCTTCCCCATGCTTCTCCTAGTTCTAAACCCAAAGTTAAGTTTAGACTCCCCGAGGGTCGACCACAACTCGGCCAGACTGTTCGGGGATCCTGTGGAGACCTGCGCCCGGTCCCACAGGCGTCCTCCCTTCCCCATGCTTCTCCTAGTTCTAAACCCAAAGTTAAGTTTAGACTCCCCGAGGGTCGACCACAAAATGGCGCCCTCAAACCTCCCCCTCAAGATGGCGGCGGCTGCCTTGCCAGGTCGGCGTCGCTGTCTTCTCTACCTAGTTTTCCTGNGGAAAAGGCAGAGCACCAAGCCTCAGGGCTTCCCAGAGACATCTTAGAAGTGATCAAGGAAACAGCTAGGAAGGCATTTGTGGAAATGCGGCCCGAGGGGCCATTAACATCCTATCTTGAGATTTTCCAGGGGCCAACAGAGTCTTTTGTACAATTTGTGGAAAGACTAACTGAAGCGGTGGAGAGACAAGTGACAAAGCCTGAAGTGCGGGGCGAGGTACTGCAGCAGGTGGCCTTCACGCATTGTAATGATGCGTCGCGCATGGCCATCCAAGCAGTACCTCAGAAGCCAGGGGTGCTTCCAACTCTGAGTGAGATGCTGCAGGCAGTCAGATCCGCCGTGCCATCGGTCACTAGAGACAAGGACTTGAAATCAAGACGGCCACCCCCAAGAGTCGCTGCTGCAAATGTTTCCAACAACGCGCCCAGAACACCAGGACAACAGAGAGTGTCCCTCAGAGGAAACACGTGTTTTCTCTGTGGGCAAAGAGGACATTGGGCTGCCCAATGTCCTGTCAGAAAGGACATTGATCAAATTCTAAAAACAAAAAAAGGGGGAAGTGGGGAGAACAAGGGACTCCACTCGGAGCCTCGAAAAAACTGAGAGGGGAGCGCGAGGCTGCCCGGCACGCAGACCTCAACGGGGCAGCCAGCACCACGAAAAGGGAAAAGGGAGGGTCTGCGCAATCTGACCAATCGAATGTGACTATTTTTCAGGATTTTACAGGGAACCCTTCAAAGGATCCCGACCCACCGGACGCGACCAGAGAATTTCCTCCTCAGGATTTGCCACAGGTGAACCCATTCCTGTTGAAAGAACCGGACGGGACTGTGATGACGACCTCGAGGTATGAGCCCTTTAGGCTCGCATTGGCAGAGCCTCTTCACTTGCGGGACCGCGATTGGCATCACGCAGTGGTCTCGAAGGAACAGGGCACGTGGCACCTAATCGAAGAAAAATATGTCATCGTGGGAGAAAAATGAGCCACCTCGCATTAGGTTGTCACGTGTGTTGTTTACCCTAAATTTCTTAAACTGTTCCTTCGACTCCATGAACCCGCCAGTGACGAGGCATTTTCGGGGGAGCGCACAGTTAGCGCCCCACAAAAGGCCAAAGGTCCTCGTCAGAGACCCAGAGACCTTGAGAACATTAGGTCCATTTGATTTAGTCATCTGGGGGCGTGGGTACGCCTGCGTCTCCACACCCACCGGTTTGCGGTGGATCCCTTCCCGCGGAGTACGGCCCTATGTTCCCAAGGCCTCAAAAGAAAACCCGGTTCCTCAAGTGTCTGTGGCCTCCTGGCGGAGGAAAAAGAAGGGCCCTCCTCTGTCACAGAAAATCCAAACTTCTCTGCGCAGGTCCCTCAGAGAAACCAATATTCTTCCCATGTGGCTCTTTCCGGAGGAGGAGGCAGCAGAAGACCTCCCCTTTGACCTGATTGTTCCTGAGTGGCTGTATAGTTAACAGACATTCTTGTTATGTTCAGTTGCAGGAAGCCAGCACCTCTTCCTTTCCCCGTGAACGGTTTTGGAGTAGCCCATCAGCATGAGAGTCCACGGTGCCACCCTGATCACTTGCATGGCGCTGACAGCATTCTTCCCGTCGCCAGTCCAAACATGGATTGTCCCTCAGCCCAAGGCCAACGTCTGGAAGACGTTGGCAAAATCCCTAGGGCAAGATCACATCTGCCTCTCTCAAACTTCCGCAGGTGACCCCATGTCCTCTTGTCTCGTGGGGATCCCGTTTCAAGAGAAAGAATTACTCCTACCTTTAGTTGCAATGAAGACCAGATTTAATAAAAATCCTAAGAAGTACCCCCACTTTGCTGAGATCAATAAGGCAAAAGACGACCTCACCCTTACCAACCCTTTGGCTCTCTGGAAGGAGTGGAGGACCACCCTCCGTGAGACGCAGGAAAAACCCCAGGAGCTGGATCTCTTGGGCTCTTCCAAAGACCCCTTTTGCGTTCATTTTACCTACCACCCTCCAGAGGGCAAGAAGGAATCCTTCCTCCAAGTCTTTCAAACCAGAAATGAATACACCGCTGGCGCCTAGTGCGACAATATTGCCCATGTGATAACATTTACTACCGGCGTCCAGCCAGCCCTTTCCCTCCCACGAGGCGTCTTTTTGATTTGTGGCAACCGAGCCTTCCCCGGCATCCCCCCGTGTTGAATCGGAGGTCCCTGCACGCTTGGGAAGCTGGGCCTCTTCACCCCAAACAAAACTCAAATTTTGAATTGGGCAACATGAAATTCATCCACGCATGCACCAGTCCAAAAAAGAGACTTGGCACATCTCGACCCGGACTGCAATTCGGAGATTATCCATTGGCCCAGGGCCAAGGCTACAGCCGTAACTGTATTTTTGCCCTGGGTTTCCATTGCCAAATCAATGGGGGAATTAGGCCATTTGGAATGCTGGGTAGCGAAGCAGGCCAATCTAACTTCGAAAGCCCTAGCCGACCTCCTATCCAACGAGGAGATTACGAGACGAGCAACCCTCCAGAATCATGCTGCTATAGATTACCTCCTCCTTCTACATCAACACACCTGCGAGGAGTTTGAGGGTCTCTGTTGTTTTAATTTGTCATCAAGGGCTGAGGGCATCCACAAAGCCATCACAAACATCAGAGAGATGGTGGGTGAGATTAAGAAAGAGACTGGCGACTGGTTCGACAAGTTGTTTCAGAACTCTGGACTCTCCTCCTGGGCCTCATCGGTGATAAAAACCGAACTCCTGATTTTGTTTGTGATTTTAATTGCATGTTTTGGTTTGGGACTCTTTAAACGAATGTTGCACAAGCTCCTCTTGAATACCCCCACAGTCCAGATGGTCAAGGAAATAGAGCTTCAAGAGATGAATCCTGATCACGTCGAAGACGCCAACCCGGAGGACTTTGTTCCTGAAGCAAATGCACCCAAAGTCCTCCCCTTTGACCAATGGAACGTGAACCAAGAGTGGTTCAACCAAGTTTATCCTTCTCATGGGTATCCTCCGTGGGGCTTGTGCCAACCTCCACAGTTTAATTCCTCCTAAGGACCTTGTTTCTGTTTAGTTTCAGGCGATGCTGTCCCCTACTGCAACAATGTTACTGCTGCTCTCCTGGCTTGCCAGGCTCTCAGCAAGAAATGATACAATGGTCCCCAGAGAACCCAGAGGCAGTGGAAGCTCTGGTTGCTACAGTTTCCATCGCTGCCTTGAAACCAGCAGAGTGGTTGCAAGCCTTCCTGGATCTTCTCGATTTACCAGGATGGGCAACAGGACTTTTGGCAACAGTTGCTTTTGTAATGTTTTGCATCGCCCTTGGACTCATCCACAGACTCTTAAACGAACTCCTCCTGGACATAGTCGCACCTCCTCAAGATGAAGAGGCCGCAGTCCAAGTACACAGGAAGAATGACATCCCTTCCCCTCTAAATAAAACAAAAAAGGGGGAGATGTGGAGGTGCAGGACTCTAGTTGGACTTTGTTTGAGCTTTGAACATGGTTTTACAGTTCTCCCCTATGTTATAAAATGGCTTCCCTGCTGCTTCTTCTTGTTCCCCCATGTTGGTTACACTCCCCTCATGTCTATTTTTAGTATTGGTTTGTTACATGTTGTGCCTCCCTGCCTCACTTCTCCTCAGAGACACTCTCCCATTGGCCAGGGTTTTCCCTGTCAGTCCCTGTTTGATATCGACCCCCTGCTTGTCATTTATCCCTGACACAGTCCTCCTGTTTTCGAAAGTTCTGTTAGAATGTACCCCTGATTGGTTTATATTTGCATGTACCCCTCCCCTGTTGGAATGATTTGTTTTCCATGATGTCTGTTACCTGTTCAGCCACCCCCGTTTGTTCCCATTGGTTGATTACTGTATCCTCCCACCTTGCTAGCCAAGTTCAAAACCCCCTGTCAGCTCCCAGTCTGGGTCCCTCTGAGGCTCAGGCTTGGAGTTGCAGGACCCCTCCCGGTTCCTAATAAACCCAAGTTCTGTTAAGCCTCAGAGAGTCCCCTCTTTATTGGAGTCACAGTTGCACCTGCGTCGGAGGAAAGCTGCCAGGAGGCCAAGGGCCCTTGGGATTTTGTCCGGGTGGTCAGAGCGCTGGNTTGGTTTGTTACATGTTGTGCCTCCCTGCCTCACTTCTCCTCAGAGACACTCTCCCATTGGCCAGGGTTTTCCCTGTCAGTCCCTGTTTGATATCGACCCCCTGCTTGTCATTTATCCCTGACACAGTCCTCCTGTTTTCGAAAGNAAAGGTCTCTGCCTAGGTGGCCTGTGCCCTCCCAGCTGTGCAGGGATGGTGAGGAGGCTCTGGAATGTTGCAGGCAGCACCACATGCCAAGGGTGAGCTGGGGATGCTGCCTGACTCCAGTCCTGTCCCGTGGGGTTTGGTACTGCACACATCTAAACTCACTGCAATGATGTGCAGTCAAACACGGTGGTGTAGGGTATGTCTGTGGTGGAGTCACCATGAAAGCATTTTTCATTTCTGAAGAAAGCATTCATGAAAAAGTAAAGAGAAAGTTATTAGCCCTTTAAAGACAAATAAAGCTTTTCTAAACTACATCAAATAGAGATGGGCTTGAGTAATACTATTTGCACTTTTTAATTTTGTCTGAACTTCAAAGGTATCTTGCTCTAGGCTGCTTTATCCTAACTGGTGGTCTGAGACCCAGAACTCCTTCACTTTGAAAAATAATCTCTTACAGAGGACCTAAGAGTGTTTTCCTCTTCTAAATATTATTCTGAATTCCATTTCTTAAGTTTCTTCATCTTTTTCACAACCTATTAGGGTTCATCAATGGATGACCATGCATGTATATAGCTATACAGTGCAAGGCCATATTATATTAAACTTACTCCTGACCCATTTTTAGCTGTGGAAAGTGCCCTTTTTTTCCCACCAGTGTTGCCCAAAATGTGAACAAAACAGATAAACAAAGGTGAACCAACAGAGCTCATCCTCACAATAAGATGAGACCTTTGTGCTGAATTCAGCAGGGTGATGGCAGATCTCAGCTGTGTACCTTTGAAAGGTCTAATACCTGCCTTTGTTTGGAAAATCTGGAAGTAATAGGGATGAGGTCTGTAGAAATTGAAAGAAATAATTCAAAACCAGAGTAGCTTTCACAAGGAATAATCTTTCTCTGTATTTTAAGAGACCTATGAAACCCCAGCGAAGCCTTGGAGGTCCTTCCTCAATAAATTGAACTGTTCTAGAGCAATTCTGAAGCTTTTGAGTTTTTTCTCAACTCTGACCTTTATTTGCCAGCATTACAGGACACAGCTTGCCCCAGTGCTTTCAATGACAAAAATTTCTTTTTCTTGTGTGATGGGAACCATTGCACCATAGCTACAACCTTTTTCCTCCAGAAGAATGACTGCAATAAGGCAAAGCTTATAATCATTTGCAGCAGCCTAAGGGCAAAACATTTCTAAATTTTCAGGAGAAATCACTGCATCTTACAGGACTGCTGGCGGTTATTTTGTTTAAATACCAGACATGTCCACTGAGTAGGTTGCCATGAAAGCACTACAGCAAAACATTCTTTTTCAAAATATTTTAAAATGTTTCATGCTATTGAGTGGAGCCACTTTATAATTTAAGACACTGCAGGTCTTTCAGCATATTGATCTCTTTTCCAAGACCATCACCAAGGCTTTGAATGCGCTGGCAGAATTTTTGGAAATGGTCAAGATAAGCAGGTTGAAATATCAGCCTATTTCTCTTACAGGCATTAGGAGGGCTGATATTGCCATCCTAAGGGTTGGAGCCAGATTCAGACCCTGAAAAGAGAAAATACACAAAGTGAAAACTCCTGTAGTTTGGAAAGTATTCCCTGGAGGACTGTCTTAGTTACTGAGTCTAGCTGAGTTGCAGGTGGGCTTTTCATAGAGGATTCCCAAATGATTCCTCTGCATTCTGACTCCTGGCTGTGTTCATGAACATGTGAGCTTTACCTAACCAGAAAATGCAGCACTCTCCCCACTGCAGGCTCAGACCTGACCCTCTGCCATCCCCATATGAACCCTGTCTTAGTGTCTTGAAAGAGACAAAGGCTGTCACATCCAAACCAGTACCTGCCCCCTCTCTAGGTATGGCTTAGGTGAAATATGTTCCCATGCAGTTACAAGTTGTGCCCAGCCAACTGCAGCAGTCTGGCAGTGCCAGGGAGAAGCTGCACGTCATCTCAGAGTTGCACAACACTGAGAGATTTGAAGGCTTTCTATCTTCAAATGTTGATAAATATATTCATCTTCCACCTTGATAAAATAGTTCTTGGCAGAGACTCTCAGCAAATGTGACTGATTATTGTCAGTCTGGCATTGGAGTAAGGGACTGTCTTTTGTGGTATGAGATGAATACATATTCCACTGTTTGTAGGAATAGTTCTTAAGGTTCTGGCTTACACATATGAGAAGCTGACTCCATTGCAGATCTGCTCTCAGCTGAAACTGAGGCCTGCAATGAACACAGCTTTCACGGAAGACAAGGCATGAAGGGACATGGAGATCAGACCCTGCTGCCCCAGGCAAATGCATCAAAATTTATTATTTCATAAACAGATTAGGCAAAATGTAAAAACAGATTTGTGTCCCCAACAGAATGAATGGATGCTAAAATACTTTACTACAATGGCAACAAAAAATATGCTGCTAATTCCTTGCTCAGTTTTTTTTCCAGGGATGATTATTAGAAATTTGTTTTGAAGTCAGTATTTTCTCTTAGCTGTGACTGTTTTCCATTTTAGTAGTAAAGCATTGTGCTTCCCAAGGTATTTACAGAGATTGGCCATGTCCATTTCTCCACTGGCAAAGACAAGAAGGTGGGAGTCTGGCCCTTAGGATAGGCTGCCACTGCCCTGACAGTGCTAGGAGCCTCAGTCTGCTCAACTCCCATCTGAGCTCCTTCCTGAACAGAGGAGACCAGACTTATCTACTCATTTCCAGATGGGATCTCTGCAGTGTTGCACCCCCTGACATCCAGAAGATTCTTCATTCTAATGACACCACTGGGCTAGGGTTGCATGTTTTTTCCACAGGCCTGTTTATTTGTAGCTGTTTTATGCTCACCAGAGAGCATTAGGACTTTCTTCTGTCACAGCCAACAACCTTATAGCAAAAACATTATTTGTTCCCTGTGAGTGAGATGCAGCAGCAAATTGTACACCACATAGTTGGTTCCAACCACAATTTTGTCTGGTCCTTCCTCTGAGATCCTATAATCCCCTGCAGTGCCAGCAATGCTTCCCACACCTCCAGCAGCCCCCACCCAACCCACTGTAATTGCTCATTCCTAATTTGGACAAAGAATGTCTTCACAAAAATAGCAAGAGGAAGCCTAGATTACTGACTGCATTTTTATACTCCTTCCATTCTCATTTGCAACCTTTTCACCACACACACCTCCCCTACCTCCTCCTTGGCTACATTAACATGCATTCCATTCCTCCCCACATCTCCCAGCCAAGCAGACTTTTGTCACCAAACTGATGGCTATTACCACGACTTGCAATTTGTATTTTTATTGTATAATCAAAGTTCATAAGCAATCTCACAAAAACCATTCGGCACATACCAGATCTAGGGAAAATACCTTTCTCTTATGCAACAGAAATTAAAGAAAAAAAAAACCAAAACAAAACAACCAAAACTATACCCAGTCCCTCTGCCTCCTCCGATTTATATTTCATATATATATTTTAAAACCCATAGGACCAAGACAAAACAAAACCACCACACAAAAAACCCCACAATAACAGAAGAATGTCTACCACTGAAGATATTTAGCCACACTCAGCTGGAAAGTTAAGTTTACAAAAATTCATGAGCCTGCTAGGAATGAACTAGCCCCTGGAAAGGGTGAGGTTAGGATCTCACTTAGCAGGGGTGGCTTTTCTCATGGACAGTGGACAATCTTGCTGTCTCACAGCAAAGCAGAAAGAGAGAAGGATGGAGCTCCTCACAAGGTCAAAAAAAAGGCAAAGACAAGGAAAACTGGAAACTTTTACGGATACTATAAAAATGAGCCCAGGATCAGTCTGCTTAGGGCCACCTTCTGCACACCATTGTTCTCTTGATGGTATTTTTGTATCCTCCAAACAGCAATCTGTGAGAGAGGAGGCAGAGCCCTGCAGCACTGGGATGATGGGCACCCTCAGCAAGGAAACATAGAAAAGTCCCATCTGCACCATCTTGTACCAGACGTACATGCAGCACCAGGGCTCTCCCCAACTGCAGAAAACTCCAGCCATGTTTCTTGTTCCTCAGGTGGGAGCTGCATTGGGGTTTGCCATCAGCTGCACTCCTGCTGCTGGCTGCAGAGTCCCTGAGCTGGTGGCATCCACCCTGGCACAGGCAGGAAGGGTCTCATGTCAGTGTCACACTGCCACACCTGCCACAGGGGCTTGGGCAGGTGTGTGGGCACACAGGAGCAAAACCACTGCAGAGGCTTATATGTACTGGTCTGTGGCACTTCTGCAGACATGGAATGATGTTCAGCCTGAGTACCCCAGTGGCACAGACATTCCCTGATACCTGTTGAGATCCATGCCTGCTCCTTCAGTGACACTTCATCACCCAAGACAGCCAGGCTGGAAAGGACTGCATCTCATGGCACCTGCATACACTCAGAGAGTCACACACATACAAGTTGTAGCTCGGCCTGGAGGGTCAGGGCTTCCCTCTAGGATCACTATCTCCCCTCCAGATAGTGGTGGTCATGTGCTGTCTGCCTCTTTCCTGAACAAGCCAGCAGAGTGGGCTCCAAGCAAGAAGGCCACCTCCCCGAGGATTCATCTGCTGCATGCTGGTCAGGAGTAGTTGACACACAGGTCAGGGACTTATGTGACAAGTTTGGTGCATTAAATAAAGGTGCACCAGCATGCAGAGCAGCCTCCTGCCCTGTTGCCTGAGGTGTCAAGTGGGGCCTTCATCAGTTTACAAGGGATTGCTGTTGCAAAACATGCCAGCATCAGCACTGTTCCCAGCACAGCTTCATTGTTTCTTCCTTGCTGTGATTTGTTGAGAAACCTAATATTAAAAAAATCAAAGAGCATACACACTGTAAAAGCAGGAAGGTTTCTGGGCTGTCTAGTCTCCTCTGAATATCACAGACTGTTACATTTCCTCTAGATGTTGTTTCAAGTCTGGAATCTGGACCTATGATGCACCCAAGTGCACAGTGCCTGGACCACAGGGTACAGAGGCTTCCTGATGTCCACTGGCCCAACAGCTGAGCAAATCCTTCTGGGAAGGCCACGCTCTCTGGCTGTGACTGCTGGTCAAGTCATTCCTCTGCACCTGAATCCCAGGTCTTTTGGTGGGCATGAACCTCAGACTGAGGGTCAGATCACTCTTCCCAGACACTGGGTCAGCTCTTCTGGGCCCCACAGCAGCACCAGCATTCCCCAAGTCACACATCTGTCATCTTGGGGCAAGCCTTTGTGTAAGTGGCAAACGGTCATGATGCTGTAACTTCCTTTCTGGGCCTTTGTAGTTATTGTTGTGCATGTCCTGTTTTTCACAATTATGTGATAGCTGAGTCAGTGTGAACTCCAGCAGTGACGTGCAGAGAGTAATACTGCAGATCTGGCACAAAAGGAATCCTGTAATGAGATTTATGCATTCATTGTTTGGCACTTGTTTTCTCTGTTCGTACCATCTTCTCCTGTTATACAATGGTTATCTTCATAGAATAGATTGGATTTTAGTCAGACAAAAATGACTTAACCTGTAATTAACCACTGAAATGTATTATTGTTCTATCTGCCTGTACACAGAACACAAAAAGAGCATGAAGTGCCCTGTGCTTTCCATTCCTTGTGCCACTGAAAATACTGCAGGCAAGTGTATTCCCCTGATACCATATATAGAATAAAAGATAATGGCATAGAAAATAAAAAGTAACAAAAACGACCTGCTGAAATAAACTAAAATACAAAATGTGAGGGATTAATACTAGTCAAAAGAAAATTCTGAAAGCAAAAATTTACAGAAAAATTTAGACAAAAACTTTACTTCATTGATCTGTTTTCAGCATGAAAAGCTAAAAAAACCATGTACCACAAGAAAAAGGTTGCTGTGTCACAAGGCTGACTAGAGCCCCTCCTGCTATCTTAATTGCAGAGTAGTTGTGTACATACTAAAATAGGACATCCTTGTAACCCCTATAACTCAATATTCAAAATATCTGTCTGCTTATAATTAAAATGCTTGTGATTATATAAACTGTGTTTAAAAAAAAAAAGGCAGAAGAGAAAATATCTTTTCCCTCTGGGTATTTTCTTTATTGTAAGCTTATTTGAATTATGATGTTTTGTGTTTGTAGCAGAGGATTTTGTGTCTGGAATGATGAATTTTCTCCTAACATGCTTATTTTTAGCATCCATTGAGAAAAAGTGTATCACACTGTAGTGATGTACTGCAACAGCAGAGAATTTCATGTTAATCATATCATGTGATGCCAAAGGCATTGTCTGAGATGCTGCTGTAGAGCCTCTGATTTTGCATTGTTAGTGTTGATAACTTTAACTGAATGCAAACGTAAATAAACAAATTCCAAATTAAAATACACCAGGAAATCCTCTCTCCTCCTGAAAAAGAAAGCTGATATTTAATTCTTAAACAAACTGTTTTCTTCTTAATATCTTCTCACACACAGTTCACAAGCAGCTTATCACCACCTAAGCTGAGATGGGAACAAACAGGACGCTACCAGCTGCTCTGGGCAGCCACCCACGGGGATGCTCTTACTCCAGGGCAAATATTCACAGGAGTCTATCCCCCTGCTCAAGGAAGGGGTTGTTCCACGTAGTCCACAGGCAAGAGCATGCTCACAACTTGCAATCAAGAAACAGCTGACGTGGTCTATCTGCATGCCCAAAATTGCTCCAGAAGAGCTTTGTGCTGGACCGTATTCCAGGCAGAGATTTACCCTGGCGCCAGGGGGGATTTAATTTCTCTTTTTGTTCCCTGCCTGTTGCCCATTCCCCCTGCCCTGCACATATGAGACTGTATCCAATTCCCCAGTTTCAAACATCCATGGAGGTGGGTGCAGCACCGGTTACACAGGAGGCCCAGTGCAGCCACAGGGGATAAGGAATGGAAAGGGAAAGGGAAGTTGCTGATACTCCTTTCTGGCTGAAGATGTGTGCCACCAGCCCTTCCCCATCGCATGAGGCAGCACTCAACGGTACAGAACAGCTTTCAAAGCAAGGTGTGCTGGCATCAGCCCACACACCTTCACAGTCTATTCACATACAGAGTTACGTTAACACCAGTGTGTTCCCAGGTACCTCACAAACACAATAGGCTTTAAAGAGCAGCGATTAAGCTAAGTCACTTAGAGCAGTTGCATCCTTCTCAGACTATTCAGGGCTGTTCCTTACCCCAGGAAAAAATTGGAGCTGAAAACCACCAAATTATGGGCTTCATACACATTCTTGGCACATTATTATTCTTTCACAGGCAGGAAATATTTTTCTAATCTTCACCTAAATTTGCTCAAGATGCGGTTCCCACACTGCTGATAACGAATCTTTGGAAACCAGTACTCTGCAATAACAGCTTTGCAGAGTTCCCTCTTCAAAGTGCAAGCCTGGATTGTGGTGAGGGAAAGATCTCGCCTTAGAAGTGTGCCAGCACTGCGGGGACATCACTGTGGCAGCCAGTGCTGAGACCAGCTGCTCCTGCAGCCACACACGGGCACAGCAGTCTGACAGCCAGCAGGATGCCACAGCAACATGAAACTCAACATGACAGCCCTGGGTGAGCAGTGGGGTTCACAGCTCACCTGGTTAGAGCTCCCAGGTTTTTCAATCACTCTGTTTGCTTTATCCAGTCTTATCGAAATTAGTCAAAGTCGTCACAGGTATCATCAAACCTAAAGGTAACATCAAAAATCAGTGATGCACTGAAGGAATACCCATAGGAAGGAGGCTAGCCTCTTCCAAATTTGACAGTGATAACTTCCTGGTGAGGAAAAGGATGTTGTTAAGAAAAAAGAGAGGAAAAAAGTCTAGATTGCTTCGGCTTAAAAATCCCACAATGAAATGTTGCATTGTTTTGAAGTTTATTCTTGTCTTCTCTTCTTCCCAAAATATCACAGCTATTTTGAACTAGAAGATAGAAGAGACAAAAGGGAGATATTTTCTTCACAAGTTTTGCCTTTTAGAAAACAGACATTTCTGTGTTCTTTTTACACCTTGTTTTGATGCCTGTTTGGTTAAAACCATGCTTTCAAAAATGAAATTAGACTTTTGGAGGGTTTATATTAAGGATTCCATACCTAGTCTCGTATTTCCATTGCTGTTACCCCTAACAGAATGACTTTCATAGTTTCAATAATGGCTCTCCTTTGACAAGATAAAATGCAGGTAAAATTCTGCTAAACCTTGAACTCTGCCAGTCTCTCTCCATGTTGAAAGAAAGGATAGACCATGCCTTTGTAATTTCCCCTAAAAAAACTGGAATAACTTTAAATTTTATTTTTCTTCTCAACTTAAAATTATTCATTTCCCCCATGGAGACAGTTTGCAAAGGAACCATTTTGCTTAGGAAACAAACTTTAGGGGTAAGGGTATGGGATATTTCTTTGCACTTTTCTAGAAGATTCATCGGTCCTTCCTGTATTTCTGTGGCTTCCTCAGAGTTTGCTGTTTTATTTCTGTTCAGTCCCAGACTGAATTTCTCCCAGCAAGGACAACTGCCAGAGCTGCTCAGGATACCACATTTTCGAAGAGGTATCCATGCTGTCCTCATTTTTAGTGACAGAGCAGCTGAGAATTTTCCAGAGCTGGCCATGGGAGCTGTGGCCCAGACTTCTGGGACAACAATAGTCTTAAAGCCCTAAGTTAAAGGCAGTAGCATAGGTTTTTCCAAAAACCTAAGCTCTTCCCCTCAGACACCTTTCTCCCTCGATAAAAATCCAAACTCCCTTCCTCCAGCTGTAGCTTCTCAAATAAGGCATTACTGGCCAGAAGAAGTTCTGCACCAAACCTCAAGTGAAGCTCACACCTACTCTATAATGCAAATCAAAATACAATTTACAGACATGGCTTCTTCACCAAACCACTTGGCACACAATTCTTCATTTTGACATGCCTTTTGCAGGCATGTGTGTAAGAGAACCCGTGGTGACTGCGTGGCACTGCAGCCTGTGACAGCACACATTCAGATAACAAACATGCTTTCTCACAGCAGGAAAAAGCTCGAGGTTGGAGTGAGGGGAAACAAAACCATCAAGCTTTTCCCATCCAACTCTGTGGTTCTAGTAAAAACACAAACTGATCCAGATTTCTGAAGTGTTTTGAATAAAGCCTAACAGCTATGTAGCCACAGGTTTTTTGACCTCTGTAATAACCAAAGTAAAATAAAGTGTTCTTCATACTACAACATCCCAAAAGTTCAAGGGCTTTCTTAAAAAATAATCTGTATACTTCAAAATACCTGTGATTTCAGATCACCAAAACTTGAGAAAAGAAAAGCTGCATCAACCTGCCTCTTGCATTTTCCCAGTAAAAATTAAAGCCTGTATCAATGCTGAATGCCAGCAGATTGTGCAAACTGAATATCTGAAAGGAAAACCTTTATTACAGACTTGCAGTTCAGAGCTTTTTGGAAGCAGCAACTCAGCAGGGTAGTCAATAAGACTTGTAAATCCATTTACTGCATGGTTTAGATCAATTTCACTCTGAGTTCTTGTACAACATTTCAAACCTGCTGAACCCCCAAGACATTCTTTTCCTGTGGTGCCTATAGAATAAATCTCTCAATCATCAGAAAACATTGCATGTTTTCCTTTAGAGCTACGACTTGTGACTGGTATTTTAAGCACTATTAAAGCTGAGGAGCTGAATGCTGAAAATAAAGCAGTAAGTAGATCTTTTGCAAGTTCCTTCCTTTCTCTCCATACTGTTGCTTTTGTCTTATTTTCAAAAAAACGACTGATTCAATTTCTTGTTATTGTTCTTTTTTCCATTACCAGGTCTTAATTGCAAGCCAGAAACACACTGCCTGTGTGGACAAAATTAACAATGCATCAAAATCAATAAAAATAAGGGCAGCTTTTAACTTCAATTCACTTACCTATGCTTAGCTTTATGACAAGTTATGGCTTGGCAAACATCTTACCAGGGTCTAGTTTTTCTTGTTTACATCTGCTGTTATTGCCCACTGCCCTTCAATAACTTTCCTGAAGCTTTGCCTTCCATCCATTAGGAATATTTTGAAAACAATAGGAAAATTTGCTACAACAGCTGTTAAGCTTTAGCCCCTCTAATCTAGATCATAATATGGTAAATAAAATTCATAGAAGGTTTTGGTCATGAGTTATTTTTGCCTCAGTGGTTCAAGAGTTTTTTATTCATATGATTACTTTGAGGGGTGCTTTAAGGAATGGAAGAGTTACTGGTCTGTGTTTGAATAGTGTTTGAATATGTGCTACAGCTCAGAGTAAAACCACCCAATACACGCAGAGCTGTAACACCCCCAGACTGATACATGCACGCACCTATAACTGTAAGGATTGACTTAGATTACAAACTGTGTGTTGCTGTTAACTCAAGGCTGTCTGACTACACCCAGAGGCAGTGTGGAGTGGGGCAGAGGCTGGAGTCTGAGCTCCCAGAGCCCGGCAGGGTCACTGTGAGCTGCAGACACCAGGCGGGTGCCATGCCAACACGCTCCCAGCCGACGGCAGCAGCTCCCAAGGAGCCGACCTGCAAAATGGAAATCACTCACAAGGTGACTCTACACTGAAGGCAGCCTGTGGGTGAAGCTTGTGTATTCTGGAAGCTGCTTCACCTCTGTGAATGATACCTACCATCCACTTGTGATTGCTGGACTTGAATTACTGTTGTTAGCACGCAATAAATTCATGTTACACAGACCCACAGGTCTCTGAACAGCTGGTGCTGGTCTCCACTAGGGCTGGGTCAGTTTCTTCTCTTAAGTAACACATTTAATTTTGTCCCCCATATTACATCTGCACACAGATTTCAGTGTTTTCATTATTTAGAATTATTCACTGAATAATGCATGGGAACATCTTGCAGACTGTATTTACTTGTGAATGCTGTGCCACAACTACTCCTTGCTCAATAGCTGTGTGATTGGTCACTAAAGTCAAATAGAATTTTTTATCCATGGACTAAGAAGTATTTTCAAGTTGCATGTTTTAAAAATGAGAATAATCCGTCACGTGCACTTTTTACCAATACCTGTAACATTTCCAATTCCTTTGCACATTCTTAAGAGAATAAATTTTATGTGTTTACATGTGCCATCAATAAAATGTGAAACAAAACTGCAATTGTAGGTAAATAAATAAAGTCAGCCCTTAGCCTAGTGGCAGAACGCCTACCTAGGAAATGGGAAACCTGTGTTCAGCTTCCCTTTCAGCCTGTAGGGTTGAAAGATGCAGTCACGTCCCTGCAGCTCCTGTAGGTCCTTTCCTCCCCAGTTGAAGTCTTCCACGTAGGAGGGACATCCTTTACTTTACACTTTGAAAGTTTTCCTCTTGTGAGTCAAAATTTTGAGTTTCCTGAAGCTAGGGGCTGGCAACAATAACACAACAATAAAACCCAACCACAACCAACCAACCAACCTACCAAA
>VXBB01017059.1:24921-39366 GCA_013399915.1 Illadopsis cleaveri
AAAAAAAAAAAAAAAAAAAAAAAAAAAAAAAAAAAAAAAAAAAAAAAAAAAAAAAAAAAAAAAAAAAAAAAAAAAAAACAAAACCAAACCCAAACAAAGAAACAAAAACACCAAAGAAGGGGAATAACCCTAAGCAAACAAAATCAGTCAACAAAACAAACCCAAATCCAACCAATCAACCAAACACACAAAAAATCAAATCACCAGAACCACTAAAATCAAGAAAATCTGATTTTGTAAACTTGTAACCTGTCTGGTGGGAATCCTAGACCCAAGGTCCTTTTCTGGAGGAACCCTCTGAGCTGCAGCAAGGAGACAGTGGTAGAGGGTAGCACTGGCATGGTGAAAAACACCTTCCACGCAGCAACACCTGCTCACTCCAGCACAAAGGAGGTCACTACACTCTGTGTCCTGAGGGGATGTAGAACAGGCAGGATACAGCTCTGATTCAGGCACTGGGGAGGAGCAGGTAGAGAGGAGGATATCTGGTTTAATATCTACTGCCAGTTGACTCCTGATTGATGCTTAACCAATGCTGGAAAATTGGAGCTGTGTTACTCTTCCCACTGATTGACCAAACAGGTCCTGTTTTGACTCTGAAACAGCCTGCCCATAATGGACACCTAGATTTTTAGATAATGCATGGTCTATAGAAAAGTCCCAAGGTCTGTATCTGGCCCCTTGACCCTATTTTCAATTACTTCCCTCTTCCGGAAATAATTCTCCTGTGACTCTCCCTGACAGCAGAGGGGAAGTGCAGGACATTGTGGGGCCTCAGAAGTCCTGATAGGAACCTTGCCTCCCACCAGCTCTGTGCGTGCTGTGGCTCTGAGTGCATTGAAGGGGACAGGGGAGGACTCCAAGGCCAGAGACAAGGAAAGGTATGAGATCATCTCTCACATTTACAATGAAAAAATTAAGGTTAATTTTGCAACAGGTACCTTTCTGAAAGGAGGGGGAAGGTCTTCCAGAGCTGCTACAGAAACAGGAAAGTCAAAGGTGAGCAAATGTCAGGGATAAGCTGTGAAGATAAAAGTTTTATAGAGAGGAAGAAATATAAGCAATATTTTATGAGTACATTTTTATTATAAAAAAACAACAAAACAGTGGAATGTGACAAACCCCAAATCCTGTGCAAGATCCCATGTGTTTTATAAAAGTTATTGATTTTGTAGGTACCAGGAGTTTATCCCCCAAAAATTATGGTGGTTTCTGCACTATATCCTGTGCTTTGTTACCCAAAACATCCAGCTATAAGAGACAGTGACAGAGAGAAGGAGATATTGAAAAACATGTCTGCATTTTCTTCGCCAAGTGTGCTTGACTCATTTGAACTCCAAAGTACAATATGGTGTGAGTTTTTCTGTCCTGAATAACAACTCACACATATTTTCCATTCTCTACCTTCACCTGTATCCACTGAACAAGAAATATTGAACAGGAGGACAACAGTGTGCAGCAGCAGAAGGTGCTGTCAGTGGAGCAGAGCTACTCAGTGATTTGCCCTTGCAGCAAATCCATATCCACAGAAATTTCATGGTATTGTTCCCTCTGTCATTAGGTGGGTCTCTTTTCGCAGTCATACTTTTGCTTTATGGCAGCTAGTCCTTCCTTCTGCCTCTATGTTTTCCTCTATTTTTTTTCTTGCTCCATCTTGGCTTACGTCTTCCCTTCTGCACTTTGTATTTCTCTTTGCTTATTGTCCTTCAGAAGAATGGGAAGTCTCCAGTAGGGAAAGGTTCAAGCTGACTCATTTCTTCATCAAAGCTGATGGAATGAGTCATTCCCTGGCCATTCTGCCCTCCCTTATCTCCCAAGAACCAGGAGAATAAGATGAATAACCTCAGTTCAACTTGTGCTTAACAAAATCATTCAAATTTTACAAGACTTAACTGCTTTTTGTACAGACCCTAAAATGTCTGTACATTTAATGCACTTAACTGCATTTTGTACAGACCCTAAAATCTCAGTGTAATGTAAGTATGGTAGTAACTGATTCCCTTCTCCAGGGCTGCCACTGAACATGAGCCAGGAGAGACAGTGGCCACCCCAGAGCTTTTACTGTGGCTGAGGACCCCTTTCAGATGAGTGTCCCAGAAAAAATGGGGAGTGAAGGGCAAAGAAAATATCCCAAAACACTCCTCATTCTGCCTCGGAGACAGTGGAAGAAATCCCTTCTCCAGAGGCTGGGAACAATAGGACAATCACAACTTACATAACTTCTGCCGGTGAAGCTACAGTGACATTACAAGGCACGTCAAACTCCTTGGCAACACAGAGCCCAGATCTCCCTTTAGCTGGAGGAATCCCACCCAGCCACTTGCCACCCTCCTAGGATGCTCAAATGCATTACCTCGAGCACATTCCTCCTCCTTTTTTGCTGGCATTGAGATACAATGTGTGTCAACATTAAAATGCAAATACACACCCAGGCCTGGATGCTCTCCTGCTCAGCTGGGGGCATCAGCACTAAGGAGCTGCTTGAGCAGTGCAGGTTCCAGGCACTTTGTTTCCCTTCCCTGAGAAAAGTCCTGGAATACAACCCTGTGCATAGAGATGCAGATGCTTTTAAGTTGCCACATGCACTTGGTTTCAAAACACAAGTGCAAAGGAATGCTCCCAAGTTCAGGCCCCTCAAGGTTTTCATTTGAAGACAGCTCCTTATATGTCCCCATTTCCCATCTGTAGCACAAACCCCACCAGCTACTGAGAACAATATACACTGAAAGTAATAAAATTTGGTAGTGAAGCAGCAGGCTCCAGCCTGGTAACTGAGCACAGGACCATGCCAAATGGCAGGCCTGGTTCAGATGATCTGCCTTGGGCCATCTGCTCTCAGAATCAGTGGGGCTGGAAGCTGAGGCACTGATCATCACTTCTGAGAAAGAACACCACACTCACAACTCACCTGCCCCTAGGCACAGAAATTAAAGGCTGCTGTGGCACAGCTTAAGATCTGGATGTGAAGAGGCACTGCCACCCACACCTGTGCCCCCGGCATGGCTGGCTGGGCACTTGACAGTGTCACCAAGCTGTAGCTGACTTAAATGTCCTCTCTCTCTCCAAAGATCACTGAAGTCAAATCAATTATCCACTCCTGTTCTCAAAGCAGGTCTTTCCCTCAAGCTGTGTGTTATGGATTCAGTCAGTTCATTGGTGATGCTGAGAAGATGATTTTTGTTACAAGTCAACCTAAAACAGTTGATGTGGTTTTTGGTAAGGGAGCATCCACAGTGGATTAAAATGTTTAATTCAACCTCAAAACAACATTTCTTGGGAGGGAGTGGGGGAAGGAGAATTGTGTCTTTTTCTCAAAATTAGGCAAAAAAAGGTAGAGAGGGAGTTGAAAAAGCTTGCAGTGGCTGCCTTAACATGAAACAAATCAAGTTGCTTTACAAGTAATTTTCCTTCTCAATTTTAATGCAGTTCCCTATTCAGCATGAGAAGAAAATGACTCTTTCTATGATTCATTCTCATATGAAATTCAAAGGGTTTAAAAATGTGCCTGATTTTAGAAAGTTTCCTATGTTTCTACATAATTTTATAGCTCAGGCTAGTGTTCAGTTGGAAATCTGAAGTCCAGCAAAGACTGTTAAGTATGGGCAAGGAGGGAAATTCCAGGGTATAGTGTGGCCTGACAGCAGGACCAGCGTGCAGCAGGGAGTGCAACCTCAGAATAGGTTGTGAAATACTGGATGGGGCTGAGGAGGTGGAAAGAGAAAGAAAGGGAATTGGAAAGTTTAAAGAAACACAGGATGTGCAAGAGGCACCAGCAGAGTGAGCGATTCAGTGTGATTTTCCAGTAATGATGAAGTTGCAGGAAGGGTCAAGAGGCAACATCCACCCCCAAACTTCCATCTCCTGAAACATTCAGAAAGGAGAGGGGTGATGGGACTCGGGTCACATATTTGAGGTTAAAGTTCCTATCTCTAACTAGCATGGCAAATGAAGAGTGCTCGAAATGTTTTCCTGCCTTGATGTCTCAAGAATCTGCATTTCTGCTCTTTGTGGAGAGATGTTCAACCATATGTGCTTCTACACCCATGAGAAAATAAGATTAGACTAAAAAAAACCCAAACAAACAAATAAACCTGTTACAGCAAATTATTAACAATAATAAACATACAACATCACTGTATGCCTTTTAATGGCATGCACAAATGACTTCAGGATGTATCCCTGGTTACCCCAGTCCTGAATATGATCTAAGAGCAGGAGCAGAGTTCACAGCCTTAGCCAAAACAGCCAACAGGCCTGAGATGGGCCTGAGGAGGGCCTGGGGCTCGATGGTCACTGAAGAATGTGCAGCACAGCTGCCTAGTCTATGAATGACACTGTAGACACAAGAATTACATCTTTGGGGTGTTAGAAATATGAGCTCTTGGACAAAATTTCACCAGGAAGATGGGAAGGATCTGGAAAGGAAATTACTGTGTAGAAACAGAGGATGAAGTTTGAGCTGGGGCTGCAAAAGCACAGTAGTCCAGTAATGCCAAACAGTGTTGCTAGTCAGGCTGGGCAGCTGCATCTCAGGCCTTCTCTGCTAGCACAAACCAGAAGGTGAACAGCATGAAAACATGCTCCTCCTGTCCCTGGGCCTGCAGCAATGCGAGCTGCTCCTCCAAAATTATATTCCTAAATTCTGTCCTACCTTCTCAACTAAAATCATAAGTGGCTTGCCAAAGTCCTATTTGCATCTCTCTTGCTAAGGGATTCTTGCAAGTCATTGTGATACAGGTCTGTAGTCTAAGTGAAGAACAGATACAGAATATTTAATGTCGCAGCAGAAGGATAAATTTTAGGCAATAAGAAATATTGTTTTATCCTATATGTGGATAATATTTCAGTAGAGTAAATAAGAAAATATCCTGGAAAGTAAAGACTAGAATAAAACATGCCAAAAGCAGGGTCTCAAAAAATTGTGAGTAAATTCTCTACTTCAAAGAAGTAATAGGGAAACTAGATCATCCCTCTGCCATTGCATGCTAAGAGTCCCTGTATGGGATCAGTGAATAGGCAAGTGCAGCCAATCTTCTTGCAATTGCCTGCAAGTTAAGAATTTGGAAGTTGGTGGAAAATTCGAGATTGAGTCTGAACAGTCACTCACATCTGGACTTCAACATAACAGCCTGAAGCAAGCATTGCTCTAAATTTTAAATCACAGTGAACTTGAACTTGAGATGATCTATAGGAAAAGGTCAGAAAAGCTGTAAATGTTTATTTCCATGACCTTAAACGAGTGCTTTCAATTCTGCTTTTACACTTTCATCTATGTTTTCATTCAAATCTCTGCAGAACAGCTTCTAGGGCTTTTCTGTCCTAGGAAATCTTTAGCATGCATGCACTGAAAGGCAATGTATGTGGCAAATAGCCCATAAGGGACCAGGGTAGTGAAATCTGCAAGCAAACTGCATCACAATTGCTAACTCCAGCACAACAGCAGAAAAACCAGCTGGGCAAGAAAGGAGAAGCTTGGACCCATTCAGAAACATTAACACTTTTGGCAGGAAGGCTAGGGGCTATCCTCCTTACAGCAACATATAATGAAAGATACCTCAAATGGTGAGAAACTGTGAAGAATATAATGGACAACATAACTTCATGTGAATCATGTTAAAGACTGTGCACAGGGGATGTGCTCCTGGGAAGTCATCATACTGCATTGCAAGCACCTATTATTTGGGAAGGGAAAAAACTAGAGGAAAAAAAAATGAGAATAGACAAGCCAGGGCATTATACTCTTCTCACAGAAAAGAGATGTTAGTAGATTCTGAGTCACTTGTGAGGAGTGGCAGAGACTTCAGTGGCAATGGGTAAAAGGGAACATTTTATCTGTCATTTGGGCTAGTTGGCTGAATACGTTGCAAAACACAGATGTACCTGCCCTGCAGCATGCATAGGAATAATTCACTAGGCATGCCTGAACTTCAGCTGTGCTCACTCTAGGCTATAAGCAGTATTGCTAAGCTGTGTTTGAACTCTGCTTAAATGGTTGGTGATTTGTATGGCCAAACTGCCAGAGTGGGAACCCAGCACCACGAACTGTTCAGGAATTTGGAACTGTTGTGTCTAAAGCCAGGTGAAGTGTACACCCACATTCTTGAAGCTCAGTGCTAAAATCATGTGGTATAGGGAAAAAAATAATGATGGGTGCCATGGCAAGGTCTAATATTAATAATGACATGTGCTTGTACATCTGAGAAAGAGACATGTAAAGGATAAAGGAAGTTTGTGTTTAAACTGCAAGAGGATTAAAAAAAACAACAACAAACCCTCACAAAACCTGAGTTTAACCCTGGTCATGCTGACATGTGGTTTTTGTTCTCCTCACAGCACTATTCCATATTGCTGTGTGCAGTTTCATGACTGAACTGAATTTTGGAGTAATTATATAACATACAGCCCCAAACTACCTCTCCAATGGCACCTACTTTTGTCTGAGCCCAGCTATTCTCAGCGGCTTGAGTGCTATTTAAAAGGCCATAGCAAGCATATTTAAAGAGCATGTGCTTTCTGGGGTTTAGACCCACAACAGGTGAATTCTTGGTTTAGTTTTCTCTAAACCCTCATCCTCTTTTTTCCATCCACACTCTAACACATGGAATTCCTGGTCTACAAAGCAGAGCAAGTAACCTGCAATGCAGCAGGAGGAAGAAAACAGTGAGTGTTCATGCCACAAATGTCAGGTTGAACAGGATCAAGTCCAGGCATGACTGGCTGCATACTTATAATTTGTTAAAGTGATGCTGCCTCTCAGGACTATTTGCCATTCCCAATTCAGGAAGGTACACGTTTGCTTATTTAGTCTTGCACACAGACATGAAGTTAATAGGTAATATGTGGAAAATAACTACTCAAGTTGGCTCACTACATTTCCACAATGACTGCTGAATATAGGTAACAACTATGTTTTTAAGCCATCGACTACTTTGTTCCATCTGGCCATCTGTTATGTAACTACTCCAAAATTCAGTTTTTATAGAATACTTCTCTTTGTAGTGGCTAGTGAAAGTGAATGATGGCAGTATTCTCCCAGGTCAAAAGCAAACCTCACAATGCCTACCGTGGATTAAAGGGGCTCTCAGGCTGCAGCAACAGGTCCACAAAGCTGAGGTGCTGTGGTTAACACTACTCATCATCTGGGGCATCTCCAGCAAGAAAAGAATCAGAATAGGGTGAAAGAGAGTTGGAATGATTTTCAAATAAAGGTAGAAGTTCTTAGTATTATTGTGCTGGACAAGACTAACAGCTCTTGACTTCAAAGAATGAAGAGTTTCATATCTCAAGCATTTAATGCCAAATATTTGCCGGGATTTTTATCTTAGTACAACTATTTATAGTGGCTCTAATGCTGTGTAAAAGACTGTAGCAACACATCCCCAGGGGTTTATGTTACTATTTGGCTTCGTAGTTCTTTCACTACTTCAGATGAATCATGAACTTCTTCAGATGCGCCAGAGGCATTCCATTTCCTCAACTGCAAATGACAAAGGATGAATAATACACATTGTTTACTTTTTCCCCCCACTCCGAATTCCTGTGCAGCTCTCCAGTGACTCCAACTGCTGCATTTGATCCGGTTTTCTGCATGTGTCCTGTACAATGACCATGAATCTCTCAGATTTCATGCATGAAGATCATTCTGTTTCAGTGCCACACACATTGTATTCTGCTCATTTACTCCAACTGTGAATGCAGTGGTTTTTCTTTCCCATTTAAATGTACAGAAATATTTGAAAATAAGGGAAACATTATATGGAAATAATTATTCATTGTTGAACTTAGGCACCAAAGTAATTCACTCTTGAACTTGGGCACCAAAGTAATCATGAGTAAGCATGGAGCAAGACTACTTTATTGGTAGTTTGAGCTGAAGACTATGACTTCACTCTTGTTTCCCAAGCTAAATAAAGCTAGTGCAAATATCCAATCATTCAAAAAAGTTGCAAGCAATGTTTGTGGCAATTATAAATGAAATATTTTTACTCATGCTGCGTATTAAAAGTACATCAGTGGAGGAGCTCCTTGCGTTTTGGGTAGGACTGGCTGGAATAACTGGAGTCATACATCAATACAACCAAAGAGAAGAGCTATTCATTGTCTTGCACTCAATGGAGGCTACCATGCAAAAATGAATTAGTAAGCCAGTAAGACTGCCCCAGTCTTAATACAAGTTTCAGCAGCCTGTGTTGCCTTTGGTCTTTCTGAGCACAGTTCACATCACTCATGAATCAGTGTAACAAAGCAAAACTACACATTGTCCCAGAACACAGCCTAGGGGTCTGTGGACATGGCTCTTTTTGACTTCCTGCTGTGGGAGGAATCTCTTGGGTGCAATCAGCCTCCTTTCCCTGTAAGATCTTGGCTGTTGGATCATTTATGGGTGAGCACAATACCTGCAAGTGACAGAGACACTTTTGTCTCATCCTGGAAACTCTTAAGAGCTGAAGGTCATGCTGATGGTTCTCCATCTTAAAAAATGATACTGCTAAAGGTTCACCTAAGAATTGATTACACTTCAGCAAAAAGGGCATTAAATAGTCTATAGGATCCTCCAATCTGCTACCACCTGGCCCAAAAGTCATCACTAAGGGCAGCCTCTGCTTCCTCAGGGGACATTTGTAATTGTCTTCAGGAAAAGTAGAGGCTCCTGTGTGGAAAACTGTTGGGAACACTCAGTTGACTTTAACTGGACTTTAACTGGAAAACTTCTAAATCAGGAATGACAATCCATGTTTCAGGTCAACAGACTTTAAAACATTTTGAGTGAACAGACAAGATTCCTCAGTTCTCTCAGGTTTCTGTTCTACAATGTCATATTTTGTACTGACTATAACCTGTAGGAAACTTGCTTTACCTGTAAGAAATTTGCCAAGGGAGTGCAGGATGAGGGAAAATTTCCATTCCAGCCTACCTCTTGAGAAGCCATGTCAAGGTGCTTCTCTCATGCCTCAATCTTGCTGTCACCTGGAAGACTCCTGTCAGCACTCAAACCAGGGAAATTCCCAAAGCTTGAACCTGAAGACTGTCCTGACTGGCTGCCCTCTGCTGTGTCCTGTAAATTACAGAGGACTACCCTGGAAAAACAAAACACCTGATAAAATTATGCTAATTAAAAAGTCTCTACAAAGCAAACCATGGCACTTTTTTCCTTTTCAGAAAATGCCACTCAATAGCAGTTAATTCCCACAGTCAGTTCTGCCATGAGCTGAGAGCAGCATACAAATTGCCACAGTTTAGGAACAAGAGATTAAATGGGAGAGGAAAGACTGGTCAAAATTAGCTGAAGAAATTACTTCAGCTAGGCCATATTTGAGGGAATTGATTGTAATGTCATCCTAGCAGAAAATGGTTTAGAAGACCAACTAGTCACTCAGTACAGCTTCATCAGAAGCATCACTTAGTTTTACTGAGCCCAGACTATGTTTAAACTGAATTCCCAAGCTGCATTTTAACAATAGACCTCAGAGGGCCACAGCCAGGGAACGTGGTCAAGGCAGAGGTCATTCCTATCAATATTACCTGAGTCGTGTTGCAAACATGATAGGATTCCAATGTTTTGTAACTGTATCCATCATTAGAGCAGTTTCTACAGAGCAGATAACATCAAAACAAACGCTCACTGACCCTCTTGCATTTCAAGATTCCATTATCTTTATTACAGAAATCCCTGAATGCAGCTTACTTCCCATTACATATTTAAGTCCATGTTGCCTCTGACACTCTTTAATTCTCTCAAGATCTGAAAGCACTTTTGCTCTATACTTATTAATTTTACATGGTATTTTGAGGCAAGTTAATAATAGGATCCAGTTCATCCATTGTCCCACTCCTGAGGAACCAAAATCATGGAGAGCAAACCTAGTGCTAACAGCAATGCTATTCAGATAAAGTTGATTTTCTCCAGCTGTGTCACAAAGCTAAACAACCTGTTGCTCCTGATCCCTCCAATTTTGTTCTGCTCTGTGGAAGACAGTAATCAATCTCACAAGTATTACAAACATATAATCTAATCTTCCTTCCAAATGCTACATAAATTGTTACTGGAATTTACATCTGAGGTTCATATGCTACCACATTGGTACTATCTGCACAATGGAGACTGATTAGCCAGAAAATACTGCCCAGCAGAAGCCATTCTCCTTCCTTGAAAAGGTAATAGGCTCAGGAAGGAAAGGAGCCACCAGAGAAGTGCCACATAGTTTTAAATAGGAGAATTGTTTTTCTTTCTGTGTCAATTCCAATACCTACTCTGAAGGCATAGGTGATTCAAGGAGATATGGGCCATACTATGGTCTTCAGGCACCAGTGTAATAAAAACATTTACCTGACAATTTCAATTCAGGTATTATTAATTATCACAGGAAGCCACAAAGCAGTTTGCAATGAGTGATTTATTTGGGTAACACATCACACTGCTATATTTGTGATTAGACTAGAGCAAAACAGTACTTTTCTCATCATTATTTTCAGTTCTGAAGTTTTCTGAAGTAAACTCCCACCATTCACAAAAGTACAGCCATATGTAAAGACTGGATACATTGCAGAAAATTTGCTTTTTGTTTCCACCTGAGTTACATCCTGTGAGTCCCCTTTGGGATACCATTAAAGTGAAGAACAGGCCCCTAACCTGGAAAAGTCATCTCTCACTGGGATCGATGCAGAAGGAAGGCAGATTAGAGGAAAACTTAAAAAAAACCCTGAGTCTTTAGAAGCAAAACCTAATAAATAAGATTACAGAGCTTCAGGATTTTGAGTTAAATGTTCTGGTGCCCTTCTGGAGAAGAAAGAGTGCTAGATCCCCATGCATGAACTGCAGACTTTTAGGAAGATAGTGACTTTGCAGAGACTGTCTAGGTTATGCTCCAGACTACTGCTCTCACCTAAAGTTTGCACCAAGGCATTCCTCATGCACATAGATGCTCAGAAGATACAGACAAGTCACCCTATTTTCTCTATCACTGGGATTTCCTTTTTCAATATATATTTTTTAAATGGTTTAGTTTGGAAGGGGACCTTGAAGATCACACAGTTTCAACCCCCCTCCTGTGGGCAAGGACACCTTCAAATAAACCAGGTCTTGAACACTTCCAGGGACTGGGCATCCACAACTTCCCTGGGTACCCTAATCCAGTGCCTCACCACCCTCACAATTTTTTCCTAGTATCTAATCTAAACCTACTTTTTTTTTTTTTACATTTTGAAAGCGTTTCCTAAGTATCTTCTTTCTCATCAGAAGCTAGTTGAGCATCTCACCCCAAAGCAATACAGTCCCCTTTTTATTTCCCTGTTGAAGTGTGGCCCCAGAGTCTGACCAAGAACTCCCTGCCTTGTCTTGGGGCCGCTTCAGGCATATTTTTCACCCTACAGTCAACATAGTTTCATCCCACATGGTTCACTTGGGCACCAGGCTGCAGTGGGCAGCTGGCCCACACCAGGAGACTCTGGGACAGAGAACATCATGTTCCATGGGGAACAACAAGGCAACACAACAATCAGCCACTGAAAAACGTATGCTGTTTCTACATATCATGCACAAGGATGGAAAGACTGTGGTAGTGATCCCAGGAAAGGCTCAGCCATGTTCAACAGAATAGCAGCACTCCTGTGTTTAATGCTGCTGTTTGTGCTGCTTTGCAGAGTATGTTGTCCCCTGGGATTACAGCTCAAGTCCAAACTGCATCACTTCACCCAGCTACAGATGTGCTTTGCCATCTCAAGTGTGACAGACAAGCTTCACCCCCCTGAAGAGCTGTGAAATGCTGCACAGCTCCCCTGCTCCAGTCCCAAGCTGGCTGCAGCCTGCTATCAAAAGAGAAGGATCCACTCCAAAAGTGATCACAAGTTTGGGTGAAAGGTTTTAGCTACAGCCAATGTTAAATGTCTATTGTTGCCTATAAGGAAGTTAGAAACCCACTAAAATCTGTAAGAAAATTAGTAAAACACAGTAATGACTAGAAGCTAAGTTTATCATGGGAGGAATTTTAACAAAAGCAGGTGTAGTGATTGCACCCAAACCACAAAGAACTAGATCAGATGCTTCATATTTGGCTTTATTTCAGGACATAAGAAGTAGGCAAGAAGCTGGAAAATATATACACTGTATCACACACACATCAGAAAAATTACATGTTTTGAAAAGGGCTGTCATTTCCGTATTGCAATTGTAAAAGCTTTCAGATATCAAACACAGTACTTTGCTACATACTGGCACCAACTGAAGTGTCAGACAACACCCAGGGTTTCTTAGAGGCCAGTGAAGATTCAGTTGGTTTGAAGAAGAGAAATGACAAGCTTCACTTCAGGCAGAAGCCAGTATATCCTCTTCCAGAAAAAAGTTATCTCTCTTACAGTGGTGCCTGTTATCATCAACATGCTTAAGGATGTGTTACTATTTTCATTATAAACCCCTGCTTTGAAGAGTTTTACAACTCAGCTATAGACATATGGCACTTGCAGGGACAGACACAATCTTCTGTTTCTCTATCAGGAATTATGAGTGTGCATGCATACACATATCTAAAGCAATGGTGGCATCCTAGCCACATAATTCTGTAGCCCAAAATTACCTAAATGAAAAGAATGAATTGTCTTTAGCCTCTGACATCCTACCTCTTTACTTTCACTGCTCTCATGCTGTAGTCAGTTATAATTTGTTTTACAAACTTTAAAGGCAGCTGATGCTAGACAATAACCACTTCCTCCGAGGGCTCTAACATTACTGCTGTGGGAGCTTCACCTAAGGAGGAAATCTCCCTTTTTTATCCCCATGCACATTTCTGAAGCAGGCCTGCAGTGAGCTGTTTGGTAAGCAAGCAAACAGTAGTCTGAAAACCTACTTCAGCAGGCACTTAAAACAGCTACCTTTGAATAGGAGAGTTTTTTAAGCACTTGGCAGAAAAGAGCTTTGATACATTTGCAGAACATCAGTGAGTGAAACAGAGTTGCCAGGAAGCAATTTGTTGAAGTTTTGTTTTTCACTCCTATTCTGCTTTTTATTTAAGCTGTTTTAATGAAAACAAAGGAAATTAAATGAAAAGTTTCTCCATTTAAGAAAGCCTGGAGCTTCCTCTCCAGCTTCCCTGGTGTACTAGCGTACTTCCTCCAGCCCATTTCTGAGATGAGCTGTGTCTCGCATGGCCATGGGTCTCTCCAGGCAGAGCAGGACAGGCTCCTCCCAGGTCCATCAGTGGAGCTTTGCAGAAAGGGGTGGGAGTGGGGATCACCCCAGCAGCTCTGGGCAGATGTCTCCTAGAGTAATGGTGATACACTTGGCACAAGCTCCCACCAGCTGCTGAAGGAATAGGCTGTGCACCCCACTGGGCTTCTAAACCTCTTGATAATGAAGTATTTTATGGAAGTTAACCACTGACCTCACAGTGACTATTCATGCACAGAAGCTCAGCTTTAAGGTCCTCTATCTTACTAAAAGAGAGCTAAATCCAAGGACAATTCCAGGCTTACATCTGGTCTTCATGTTAGGGATCCCTGCCATAAGACTTCTACTCATCCAGTGTACAGGATAACAATTTGTGGAAAAAGCTCCCCAAACCAGATGTACTTAGTCTTCTTGAATTCCAGCTTCCCGAGATCTGTGTCTTGTATGTACTTTCTGTAACATGAAGAGGGCTCTGCAGTTATGCTGCTGAACATTAAATAAATGTAGCAAGCTGAAAACCACCACTGTTTGGAAAAGCTAGACATCAAGGATGCACTGCACTAGGTAAGGAATATTCTTTACAGCAGAATTCCAAAACTCTATAATTTCTGAATGTAACCACAAATCGACAGTGTTGCAATTCAGTAAGTATTTTATTTACTCCCAATTCTTACATACAGAAAATTGCCAGAACTGCTGGCAAGTTGCAACATCTGCAGAAAGCCAAGAGCTGTACAGATGAGTATTCACTCCAAACAAAGGCAGCAGTCAGTCAGGCTCACGGATGGGACAGGAGGAGCCAGCACAGGGAGGCTATAAGGAAGGTCTGTGATCTCCCGAAGTCAAATGCCATGCACAGGGCTAAACCTGCTGCCTGAATCCTTGCCACCATTTGTACAGTAGAGAAGCACTTCTCTAGTGAAAAGAAGGAAGAAGCAGTTTCTCCAGGGCTACCTGTGCCCCTGCGCTTATCAAGACATGGACTTAAGGACAGAAACAAACATGCTCATTATTTTGTTCCCCTTGCTGCCCTCTGTCCTTGTTCATGGATGTTCATGGATAAGGGTATCAGCTACCCAACTCAGATGGTCCACGCCTTGTTCCACAAATGCTTCACCCAACTGCAACATCTGAAGAAAAGTTTTGGCCCACAGATAATATCTGTGTTTGGGCTTGGACACCAACATAAGCACATATCCCCCCACCATGAGGTAAGTCTACATTTGTCTGCACTGAACACACTCACCTGTAAGTGCACACCTGAGTGGCAGCAAAAAAAAAAAAAA
>VXBB01017059.1:48176-65101 GCA_013399915.1 Illadopsis cleaveri
CAGGAAATCTATGGCAAAGCCCAGAAATGATACGAACATGCTACCTGAGAGAGCACTGTTCTCCCACTCCTGTAATGAGTATTTTGGGTATTGAGTATTTGCATATGAGTACTTCCCATAGGTTATGCACACCTACACCTTATGGGGGAAAGAAGTCACACTGCATTACTCAACTATTGTCTCATATGCTTTGTGTCTAAAAACACCCACTAATCACTGCCATAATGTGTTCTCACCAAAGGAATTTTAGAGAGGAACATGAAGTGGGAGGCATTTGCAGAACTTGGGTGTTGACAAGGAAGATCAAGCCCCATAAGAGTAGCTGACAAGAGAAATATTTCAGAACATACCTACTTCTGTTGCACATGTTACCAACCACCTCACCATTTCCCGCCGTCGCCAATTCAGCGTTGACAGCGTCATCCGCATCACCTGTTAAAAAAACACAAACAAAATAAAAATTAAATTGAAAACCAAGGCCAAAGACAAACACACTGGAGTTTAAAATGGCCGCCTTTCGCCCTGTCCACTCCATTTCCTGTTTTTCAGCTGATATGTCAAACAATTTAAAAAACACTGTTCAGATATTTTTGAATAGCATGCAGGGAGTAATTCCAAGTGCATATACTTCAAGGATAGAGAATAGAGACTGTTTTATCTGGGGGCAAGAAAAAACTCTATCCCATAAAAAAGCCTTCTCCCAAACACGAAAAACCAACAATCAATTATTGGAATTAAATTACATAACATCTCCTCCCTTCTGTGCATAAGTTGGTAGTATCGGTAATCATTATGTGATATTCCAGGGCATATAATTGTTGTAAGTAATCAGGTAGGAGGTACTGAATGCAGACAACCTAATCACAATTAAGTTGAGAGGAAAAGAAGGGGGAATCATCTGTAGGCCAATAGAGACAGTGCTGACACTGTTTCTTGCAGGAAAAGCATTATTGTAAGAAACTACACAGCTGGGAATTACTACCAGGAAACTGAAATGCATTGTCCTTCGGGAAAATAAATCTTTAAGATTCTTAATACACCTTTGGTAAGCTTGGAACAAAACAGTGAGCAAATTCTACAATAGTTCCATTTTGTTTGGTTTCTGACATTACTTTCACTAGACCTCACAGAAGATATTTTGACGACACTGTCAACTCAATAGAGTATCCATGAATACACTAATATCCAAAGTGTGCTGTTTCCACAGAATGATACTTGGTGAAAGCTTGAGGTGACACACAGGTCAGTTGTAAGGATTTTTCTCTCTCTCACATAAACATTTAAGGCAAATGAAACAGATTTCCACAGTGACCATGGAAATATGAAAGCCTAACAAAGCATACAAAACCCTCAGATTTTTTATTAAAGATTTTAGTACCTTTCTTCAGCATGAGAAATAATTGGGAAAATATCCTTTCCCCAGAATTCTTTGGAGCTTCATTTACTGAAGCTAAGTAATAAATGGTTTTCTGACCTTTGTATGTTTTTTTCAGAACTCCCTGAAGAGGGATGGAGGTATGTGTCTTCGTTGAAATGAACTGCATAAACTCTAAGATTCAAAAGTGTCAGGTAATATTACTACTTGGCTGTCTCCTTTTAGCTTGCAAAGTCTCTCCTCAGAGCCTGAAAACTGATCTGCAGTACTTGTACACCTCAAGCACACTCAGACGTATCCAACTGTACCACAGCTTGTGGAGTATAGGACTTTGATGGAAGTGAGAGGGCTGTTGTCAACATGCTCTGCCTTAGCAACCAGTCATTATGGTTGACCTTGCCTTTCAACAAGCATGTACCAGTCCTCATTTAGGGGAAAGGAAGAGAAAGAAAAGGAAGAAACCCCTGAAGACCACACAGAAAATACAGTGCATTTCTGTCAAGCAGAGTAATTTTACTTTCTACCCAGTCCTACACATAATCCTGAACCCACCACACTGGTCTTCTCTCACTCCTGAACAGAAGAGCGCAGTCAGCAAATGCCAACTCTGCCTTCCACCTGAATGGCACAAAGGGGCTTTGCAGATACTTAGTCTGTGTTTACCAGTACCATTAAGCCTTGCATTAGAAAACAGAACTTAAAACCAAGTCCAGACAGAGCCCAAAGACAGTATCCTTTCCTGTGCTTAAAAGCTACATGCACCAACACTGCATCAAATTTCTTTCTTCTATTATAATAACAACAAATGAGGGAAATACCTGACGGCCCAACTCCAGAGAAACTTTCAGAAGAGTTATGTCTGGCAAGCTGTCCATGAGTGTTGCTATTTTAAATGCATCCTGGGCAAGTTTGAAAATGTGTGAGGAGGAGTGGATATTTTTCTGGATGGATTCTAACACTGTTTCCAGTCTCCGAACATCACCTGCAAGGTGTAAACAGAATCACCAAAATGGAACAAGCTCCCAAAACACCCAGAGATCCATTATAACTGAATCTGACATGGCTATGCAATAGTATGTTTCAATTATACACACTCTGTTTTCAGAAATCTTCTACAATTAAATGAACGAAAGATGTAAGAGACCACAAACTCCACTGTCTGAAGGTTTTAGTGTAGTGCAGGGACAAAAGTCACTGTGATTTGTGAATTTTAGAACTGACTCGTCCACCTATGTGTCTCAGAGTCAACGTCATATGCCAGAAGAACAAAAAGCTGTTTCATCAGCCTCGTACCAAGCTCATCTAGCTACTAGCTAACTAAATTAACAACTCTGCTAGAAAATTTCGTGACAGATTCAAGCCAGTTCAGTTTGTTGTACCCATTTCAAACTACTGCCGGACTGTGATCCAGACTCCTAAACACAAGTTTTATGATCTGTTTACCCATGCAATACTAAAAGCACACATTTAGTTGAGTACCTAACTGACAGCAGTGTACCTTTGGCTGCTGTTAGCATGGTTGATGCTAGCTCACACTGCTGGGATTCGATATGACTTAGGGTGAACCAGCGGGGATACCGGTTTGGAACAACGGATGCAATGTGGTGAGGGCGGGACAGGTCACCTGAAGGAGCTGTGGATTCCAGTACCAGCAACCTGAAATAAGAAATAAATCCTCTTTCATTAAATCACTATTACATTTGGTTGCACATGAGCTAAATTAAAGCTGCAAGAATACCTGGTATTGTCTATGAAATATGCTTTTCCAGTTTCAGAAAAAAAAAAAAAATTGGAAAATCACTTCTCTTCTTGGGAAATCTCAAAAGTCAATTTGCCAAACTTTCCTACATCAATAGGCATTTTTAACCTACCAATATTTTATAATGTACCATAATCCAATGTTAGGGTCACAAACAGCAGTTACAGAGAAGTTTCCTTTAAAATTATTTTCAGACTCCATTTTCTCATCAAGTATTCATCAATCAACAACAGTGTTATCCAACATGGAGCATTCATACTTAAAAAATCCAAATTACTGTGCTGTTAACTACTACAATCCAAATGAAGCCCAGAGCAAAGACTTAACATTATTGCCCTTGCAATACACCAGATACAGAGAGTACACCAGTTAGTCTATAAATGTCAGTACAAAAAGTAGGGGTGAACGAAAATAGGCTTTTATTTCAATACACTTAGGTATAGTTTCAGCATATGAATGATTAAAGAAATAGTAATAAGGCAACGTCCAGAAGAAAACCTTTTCCAGTGCTTAGCTTCTTGATGTCTCCTAGTATCTGAGGTCTGTTTCTACCACTTTCACATGCATGTGATTTTCTAGAAGGAAGTGATCTGTGAGGATCAAGGAAGTTGCATCTCTTTTGTCAACAAAACTTCAACTACTGAACACTGAAAATCCAATGCATTGGGTTTTTCAGTGATAGACTATTTCTTATAGAATAAGCCCACTTAAATATAAGTTACAATTTCTTATACTTAAATAAATACCTAAGTTCTGTAAGCAGGTGTGGAGTATGGTTTTTTTTTTTGCATTAAGATGGATTTAAGTTCCATCAGGTGTTTTTTAGATTCCTGAAGCATATGATATATTAGCATAATAATATTATAGTATAGTAATATATTTAAGAATTTACTGAGAAAGGTAATTTTGAATATATGGGAAGGCATCTAGTAGGCACATAAAAATACAACACACCATCCAAATAACTATCACACAGACATAAGTGCATGAAAATATGAAAAAGCCCTCTTGTATCAAGTCAAATCTATTCTCTAGCAGCACTAAGACACTTCTTTATAAACGTATTCTAAAGCTGATTTTTTTCAAGCACAGAGTGAGGTTGCAGAGGTGCATTATAAGATAGCTTAAATAAACAGAAAAGATTCTAACTATTAAATGAAGAAAGGGATTAGTAGGTTATGAGTAACAGTAAATAGACAAAAAGCATGAAAGAAAGGCTGTTTTGGAGAAATCTTTTGTCACTTCCAATTTCACTGCCAGCTTCTGTGCTCTTTTGCTGTGAAAAGAAATGCTGTTGTAAATTGGTGGCTTTCACACAATTTTGGCAAGGTTGGAGAACACCAGAAAAGCACAAACAGATTTGGCATTCTTAACTTTTTTTTTCCCTTTTGAAACATCAATTATTCAGTTAGGTTTTAGCAAAGCTACCTTGTGATTAAACATCACCATTAAAGTCTGGCTCCCAAAGCCTGGCTGAAATTCAGGCTTAACAAGGGATCAAGCCAAACTAAGCCAAATATTCAAGTTCAGATTCCAAGTGAGCAGTCAACTAGGTCACTGCAGATCCACATTCTCCAAGGTTATGCTCCGTATGTTTCAGTGCTGCAAGCAGAAAACTGTAGATAGAAGTGACCATCAAGGACTGCACAACTCTGTCCTTGCAGACCTGAGGTGCATACATGAAAGGCTTTGTGGTCTCAGTTTCCATTTATTTCATATTAGGTGTTCCATATACTAAAACAGGACTCAAAAAATTACACAGCAACAGGTGTTTTTGAATACAGAGAGGTTAAATACTCCTGAGCTGCTAGTAACTGACCCATGTAGACTTGTATGCAGATTGACACTAAACACTTCTATTTGAAGAGCAACTAGCTGGGATCTTGGGAAACTAACTTCTTTAATAAATGTTGATGTGAGAAAAGAAGCTTCGCTTCTCAAAGCACGAGCACCGGTAGAGATTTCCACGCAGCACCTTTACTAACTTCCACACAGGATTTCTGTCCTTGACACAGCCACTTCCGCCCTCCCATGGAAGGCAAGATGTTCAAGTTTTCATCTTCTGACCTATTCAACCTCTCAGTCATGAGACAGACATTCAATCTTCATGTTTGCTTTATTCTTGTTCCCTCAAGAAGGGGTTTGTATTGGGAGTCCTTTATTCACTGAACTAACATTTTGGTGTGAATAGAAAAAATAATCGTCCTTCTTCAGGAGAATTTAAGAAGTGCAGAAGAATGCAGACAGACACGGAATAGAAAGTGTCTAAATCTGCCATCACCACAGTTCAAGACAGCAGTCCACATTTCTGAAGGGTGCCAAATATCAAACTACAAAAAGAATAATTACTGTCTAGGGCTATCTGTCTTATAATGGGATGAAAAAATGGAGGGAAAACAGCCCTGATCGCACTGATGTCTCCTGTGATTTTACCAGATGGAAACAAAAAGACAATTCTTTCTTATACTGGTCTATTTAAGAAGTAATTTCTTTGGTTGAGATGACAGCTTTATAGCAAATAAGGGCTGGAGCAACCTAAGACTAACTCGAGATTTCATCATTTGGATCTTTCAGTGTCTTGCTTGTTTTTCTAGTTGAAAAAGGAAACTTCCAAAAAAGAAGTTTTCAGTTATGACTGGTTTCTGGGCAAATCCTTGTTCAAACAAAACTGCATATTGACTCCATGTTTACTGAGGCAGTCAGGAAAGCTGCTGATGGATGACTACTCCAGTCTCACAGGATCATTTCAATAGTTTAGTTTAAGGAGGAAAAATCCATACAAACTACTTCTTGAAAAATACTTCAGGTAGTAACTGAAAGTAAATACAAGACACAAGTATGTCTTATAAAATAATTAACTTTTTTTCCCTACAAAAAACCCAAAATCAAACCAAACACGACCAAACCAACCAAAGAAATAAAAAAAACCCCAGAACAAAACAAAACCAACCAAANTTAGCTTGAGATAAAAGATGACTAGCAAACTTAAGTGGCTCAGGTAGCTTTCTGATCATACCTTTGAATGTCCTCAACAGTTCATCAGTAATGTACTTTTGTCTTCCCACTCTATTTCCTAAAATGCTAATTGTAACCAGTAAGTATGCAAGGTGACTCTTCACATTTTTCAGACTCTTCCCATAATATCCAGTACTAGACACTCTTGGAAGCAGGAAAATATGCAACAGGCTAAGCAGACCTTTGGCTCAAACTGACAGCTATATTTTGTTCTTACACAGGGCCTCCCATTTAGTCCTTCAAACATAGGAATTATTTCCATACAGAAATGACCTGTTTGATGAAACTAAATACTCTTCATGTGGATAGGATGTCCTTCAATCACTGTGCAATCACGCTTGGTGATAATGACTTGGTGACAATGACCAGGAAAACTCATTTTTTTTTCTTTTTTATAATCTAAGACTTGACTGCTCTTAGTATTCAGTTGTGTCTATTCTTTGTCAACCATCAACTACTAGGTTCTTGATAGTGTGCAGACAATTCAGATGGGACCACTTTCTTCCCTGCATTCTAAGTGGACAACAATTTTATCACTGATCATTTAAGTCCCCGAAAACTCATTCAGAAGTCTCTTCTTAGATATCATTAGCAATCTGACCTGCCCTGATACAGAGACAGCCCACACTGAACACTGCCTGAGAAACATATTTTTCCTGGTTACTGCAGACAAACGGGATGGAAACTAGACATTTTGTTATCAATGGACATACTCCATTTAGATCCCAACATTCATCCATAAGAGGCTAAGATGTTATGAAGCACTAAAAAATGTAAAGACTCTGACCACACCACTCAAATCTATTGTTGAGAGTCAATTGATAAATAAGGTGAGTAAAACAAACTGTCCTGCTGAGCAGACTAAGCAGCAAACAATCCTGAGACTTATGGTGAAATACTCCTTTTCTTATTTCATTACCAATACCATCATACACACACAACCACATGAGTGGGAGAATACATGTGCTAGAGTGGCTTTGTAACACAAAATCTTGAGCCCAAGGCGTGGGATTCTAGAAGTATTTGAAATAGAAAATCCTGTTTTACAAGTCTAAAGGAAGACTAATTGGACATTTATAAATTATCACAATACAGTTACTACAGATACCATTTACTTTTATAGATGACAGAACCAAAACAGTACCTCCTTGACTCCTTGAATGGAAGAATGCATATTTTAGAAAAAGAGACTAGGTCTTGATTACCAAACTTTTTCCCCCTTTCCACATCCACTACTAGTGCTCTTTTTAGACAACTCATGAACACATACCGCATGGCTCTCAGTGCACTTTTGTATGCCAATTCAGCATCATGAGGTAGGAGAGAGGTGAAGAGATACTTGGCAAATGTGTGCATTGGAACACTCTCTCGATGGATGACTTCACCTAAGCCACTATATGGTCCACCTGCAGGAGAGAGAAACAGAATGTCAGTCTTTACAAACTGCTATACCCCAACTTCTGAACCTTTAAAAGCATTCAGTACACCTTCAGCTATTCAAAGATAGAGTCTGCTGCACAAAAGGTGAAGTTACATTGCTATTTTCAGTGAAACAGATAACACATCATATATACACAATGTGTTACAGCTGTACTAAATATCAGTACTAGTACAGTTGTACTAAATTGTATAATACTAAGCACACTCCCAGTACTTACACGAGTGACAGAATAGTTACAGTACTCCAAGAGGCTCATTCAGCAAGCCTGGTATACAAAAGTAGAAAGTAAAAATTCTAGCACTTGCCTCCACACAGTCATATTACGCACATTAATACCCATGCACCCTGTTGGTGTGCCACTGCTTTATCACAAAATTCATCAGGAAAAAAGAATGATGACCATAGAAAAATGCGTAAATGTATTTCACTTAATTGAAATTACATGAACAACCACCACAGCAGCACCTGATCCCTCAAATGTATCACCTTATATTGGCATTTAAACAACCTTTTGGTCTGGATGTGGTCATGACTCAAGTCCCAGGTCCTGCCCTTGGGTCATAACAACCCCATGCAGCTCCACAGCCTGGGGACAGAGTTATTGGGAAGCTGCTCAGTGGAAAAGGAGCTCAGGGTGCTGGTGACATGAGCCAGGGTGTGCCCAGGTGGCCAAGAAGGCCAATGGCATCCTGGCCTGGATCAGTAGGATCAGGACAGGGATTGTCCCCCTGTGCTGGGCACTGGTGAGGCCACACCTTGAGTGCTGTGTCCAGCTCTGGTCCATCACTACACAAAAGACACTGAGGTGCTGAAGTGAGTCCAGAGAAGGGCAATGGAGCTGGGAAAGGGTCTGGAGCACCAGTCCTGTGAGGAGAAGCTGAGGAAGCTGGGGGTGTTTATCCTGGAGAAAAGGAGGCTCAGGGGTGACCTTATCACTCTCTACAGCTGCCTGAAAAGCCCCAGGCAACCAGAGATAGGATGAAGGGAAATGGCTTCAGATTGTGTCAGGCAAGGTTTAGACTGGGTATCAGGAAAAACTTCTTAACTGAAAGGGTGGTTAGGCATTGGAAAAGGCTGCCCAGGACAGTGGGGGAATCACCATCATTTGAAGTGTTCAAATTAAGTGTGGATGTGTCACTTAGGGACATGGTTTAGTGGTGAATGCAGCGGTGGCCGCCTTAATGGCTGGACTCAGTGATATTATTAGTCTTTTCCAACTTGGACAATTCCATGGTGATAGACACAAGGTCAGATTATGCACCAAAGCTGGCTGCTAATATCCACATGATTTTAAAAATCTATTTTATTTATGTGAAAACTATCCCTATTATTGGGGCAATGGATTTTTCTCTCTCAGTAAGGTGTAGAGTTCAACTTGATAACTGCAGCATCATGATGGACAACAACAATCTTAAATGCAATTATTAACTTGCTGAGTTTCAAATCTTCACTGTGCATATGAATCCTATTCCTATATTTTCCCTGCACACTTAAGACTGTTATGGCTGTTAATAGGAAAACTGTGTCAAACAGTTTTCTAACTTCAGTGACAAGAGGTTCAAGCATTAAATGCTGCAAGATACAGAACAAGAATCTTGTATTAAATATTACTGGACAATTATTGCATAGATAGCACCCAGCATTCCCAGAAGCTACTACTACTCCTATTATGACTCCAACCCATCCCACCTGAAAGGATGGATGGATGGATGGATGGATGGATGGATGGATGGATGGATGGATGGATGGATGGATGGATGTGTGAGTTCACTTTTGTTTCGGCAATGTTTTTGACTGCTGCCTTAGCACAACATGCAAGGATAGAAATCACTAGGCATGAAAAAATTCTGAACTCCATAGGTGGGCATTTCTAAAGACCAGGGCTGATTGCAAAGGAAATGTCAATGAAGATTTAGTAGGTGACAGTGTGTCTCGTAATCATTTGAAATGAAGTTGAAAGCCATTCAAATCTAGATGGCATTGCTTGAATGAAAGAAATCATTTGTTTGTATATTTGCCAGTTGGTGGTCCAGTCAGGAAGCTCAGTCAGGACACAAAGAATGCATGACAAAGCATTTATATGAAAATATATGCTGCCATTGACTTAGCAGTCAAGCAAAAATCAGAACAGTCCTTGCGAAACAGTCCTGTGCTGTGCTTTCCCACATGCTCAAATGGTAGCTACACACAGCATGCATTAAACTGCATTAACAGCACAGAAATCAGCTCAATATTGGATTAAGTTTTCTTTATTGTATCCACTGAATTTCAAACAAAAATTTACAATTGGTATGATTAGCATCTTAAATCACTGGACAGCTTTTCCTCCATGTAAACTTGCAGTTTACAACGTGGAGTAAACTGAAACTACTGCAGGGAAAGCCAGATTTCTCACCACACACACTAATGCAAGGCAACTGCTGCACATCGCTCACAATGGCAATTTTTTTGGCAGTTTTATTAGCAGACTCCCTGCCATTATCAATTCTTTACTATTCTAAGAAAACACTAAAAGAATTTCAGTGATCAAAGTAGTAAACTAAATTATCAGAGAGTATGTCAGAGAAATTCTGCCTTTTCCTCATAAAGCATCCTTGCTAGTGAACAGATGCAGCAAATTGATTTTCTAATGCAGAGGAATCCTGCATGTTAACAGCTAGATCTAGACAGCAGCTTTTCTTGTGCAAAGGCCATAAAGCAGCAGTACAGACACCCCATGATGGAAACCCTCCTTGTGTTGCAGCTTCTCTGCAGTTTCAAATCTAGGCAAAAACAGTGACTTAAAGCTGGGAACTCTAAGTAACATACTGTACCTCTTCTATAAAAGACAAAGTTTCAAAAGACGAATGTGTCACAAAAATAGAGCAAAACCTGACTGCCGTGTAACAATTTCACAACTTACCTAGGGTAGTACCACACTCCCCTTCAATCCATGCGCATGCACTCAAAACCTGGACTATGCCTTTGGCTAATTTGTTCCCCTGAAGTTTTTTTTTTTCCATTCAAGAAGAACAAAAACGAGAAAGACAACTTTGGAACCTGTGACATCACTCTCTGAACATAATGCTTAAGTGCTACATGTTAAGTCTTTTTAAAAGTCAAGGCAAAAGTATGCACTTGCACAGATTTTAATTCAACACTGTCCAGTTCCAAAACACAGACTGTGTGTCATCGTCATAACTTAGACACAAGAGCTGAAACCACAATATTTGACCAAGTATTTTAATTTCCACTAATGACATAAACTTCAAAGACAAGTAGTTTTCTCTATTTTCACAAATAAAATGTTGCATTTCTGCCTCAGCAATTATATGTGAATTTTCTGAGCAATTCACTTGGGCACAGTGGTCAAAATCTACACATTTATAAAGCTGCCAGTATAGCTCCTTTTGCAGAATACAAGGAATACTTACAATTTTGATATCTGGGAACTGTTGATAACTTATGTGTGTATTACATATTAGTTAGCTTGGAGTGTATAATCAGGCCATTGAGATTATGACATGCAACAAATGTAAAGAACGAAGTGTATTCACTTCAAAATTAAAACAGAAGGTTTATAGGTCAGTATATGCCTTATCTCTACAGTCATGTGATATCTATAGTATGTCAATTTTCATAAGAGACTTGCTAAAAACTTCCATGGAGTTCTAAGCAAAAAAACCATCTGAAGCATGTAAGGCAGTTTCCACAGGAACACTAGTTCTATGTGCTTGTGTAAGTGGAGACAGTTTAGAGAAGCACTTAGCATCTATATTCAGCTACCTTCTAATAGGAAGACTGCTTGTTTTCGAAAAATCTTCACCAGAGTATCATCCAATTCAATTTCCTGTAGCTTAGAAATGAGCTGCTCCTCATTTCGACAAACCTTCTCTTGTGCATACAAGNAATTGCAAGATCCATTCCAATTTCTTTCCCTAATCACTTCTGAATTTCCTTAAAGCCCTGAAGTGCAAGAGGAAGGGAAAAGTGCTTTTACAACTACGTAGATGTCAGTTGAAGCTATTAGAATTGTGCAAATACAATAGGCCCCGGAACTCCACACTTTTAATATGTGCTCTGTTCACTAGCACTCTTTTCAGGCTTTCAATTTGTTACACTTGGGTTTATGATAAAAATGCACATCGTTAACATTAGAAGTCCTATTTCTAGTAACAACTGCAAGCAAATTCCACACAGGCCAAGCCATAAACTGCTTTAAAGAGTGCTACCAATTCATCTGGCACTTCCCAGATACAACATATAACAAAATGCTATTCCAGCTTGTAGCATTTTACAGTCTAATTTGGGAGCAAAAAGTTGTAATTGTCAGCTGTAAGGAGATGGGCAACCACAACAAATGGGAAGGCTGAATGCACTTGGAAGATTGCATATGCGTGTGCAAAAAGAAGTTACTTTTCAGCACACATTGTTTTTATTTCATGGGGTTGTTTTGGTTTTTTAATTAACAGCAGCGAATCTGATTTCCAAATTTTTTAATTGGAAGTTTTTCCAGAACTGGTGGGTAAGACAGCAGAAATTTATTGAAGAAAATGTAATTGAATAAAAGGAGTTTTGAGACAAAGCCCCAAGAAGATTGCGGATGTGTATATAAAAGAGCTTCAGGTAAAGTAACGAATCCAGTTTCTGTCCACACTAGTGGTGTTAAGAAGCTACCCCAAAGGTGGAAAGAGACTAAGGAATTAATCAGTTAAAATCCTGGGGAGCATATACTGAAACTGAAATGGCTGTACATATCTTATCCCCATCCTACATCATGTATTGATATAGCAACACTACTTTCCAACTCCTACCATTTATAGACTATGTATGTTACCAGTTTTAAGTGTTTTGTCATTGTTTTGGAGTACCATGTACACTGTAGCTAAGAAATCCAATAACATCCAGGGCTGTACTTAGGAATGCTGCCAGCAGTCGGGGGAGGTGATCTTGCCCATCTGCTCAGCACTACTGAGCCCACATCTGGAGTGCTGTGTCCAGCTGTGGGCTCCCCAGCATATGGGCATGCTGTAGGAGATCCAGTGTGGGAACACAAAGATGATTAAGGGACTGCTGCATCTCTCATATAATGAGTGTGAGAGAGGTGGGATTATTTAGCCTGGAAAAGAGAGGGCTCAGGAAGATCTTACCAAAATGTATAAATATCTGATGGGAGAATGTAAAGAAGACAGTGCCAGACTCTTCTCAGTGGTATCCTGTGACAGGACAAGAGGCAATGGGCACAAACTGAAATACAGGAAATTCCATCTGAGCATAAGAAAACACTTTTTAACTATGAGGGTGGTTGAACACTGTAGGACGTTGCCCTGGAAGGTTGTATAGTCTTCACTCTTGAAGTTATTCAAAACCCAAATGGACACAGACCTGAGCAATGTGCTGCTCTACGTGACCCTGCTACAAGCAGACTGGGTAGACTAGATGATCCCCAGAGGTGTCTTCCAAACTTAGCAACTCTGTGATCCTGTGATTTCCTGCAATTTCTCAGAAAGAGGACAGTGCAATGTATGTGGAGAAGACCGCTGCTATGAAGTCATACTGGGTTTTATTTCAAATGTGAAACATGGAATTTTCTTCAAGAATGATTACCTGGTAACTTTTAATTGCTTTCTTAGTTTAAATGTTTTCTCCCCCTTCTGTTTTCCTAAGGTATGCAAATGTGAGTTCTTATACTATAGAAACAGTGACTTTGAAACTGACTCAAAAAGGCAAGACAGAAAAATACCTCCAGTAAATGAAGAAATGTACCAGACTGCTGCATGTGCTGTGTCTTACCCGTGAAATCGGAGAATCCATGGAAGCTGTCATCATCCACCCTGCAGGCTTCCATCAGGCTACCAAAAAGGGTGCCAATGGGGTCCAAAGGGTGTCCCACCCAGCCTTCAAGATTTGTTATTGAGGTTACTCCCCTGTGGAGAAGTTCTGTGGCAAAAAACACACATAGAGGAGGGAAGGAAGGCAAGAGAGCTCATGTTAGCCCATCAAAACAATTACACAAGTAAAACTGCTTAAAATGCCCTCAGTACAGAATACAAAGTATTTCCAGTAGCTTCTGCATAGAAAGAGAAAATTGCATCTTTCAGGGTGAATAAACTGCCCTTGGTGAATATGTAAATGAGGAATAAGAAAAGAGAAAGAATGGAAGCCAAACTTTTTGAGCACTAGCAAAGTGTATTACGGGTCAAAAATTTCAGTGGCAATGTCTTCTGAAATCTCTTCTTTGATAGTACTAGAACTCTTCTGAAAATGTCTGCTTGAAGAATTACAAAGACTTTTTTGGTAAAATACTTACAATAATTTCCTCGCTCAAAAGACACAGTACCCTTTTTACATTTTTAAGTTAATTTAATGCAACTGAAGTAAATGAAAATATTCTAAAATGTTCCAATTTCATAAACTTATCCAGCAGCTCTCTCTCTCTCTGTGCACCAAACTCAGGACGACAGTTACTTAAAAAAAAAAGGAATCAAATGTTTAAATGAGGTATACAAGAAAAAATTGTCTTTTAATGGGATCCAGTGTATTTCTGGTAATTTAAAGATCTTAGTCCACAAATACCTTCATCAATATTTTTCTGTAGCTCTTACCCATTACTTAGTTAGAACACAGAAAAAATGTTAAGTGGAATTGGAGGAAGTGTGACTGTGGTAACAGGTATTAGCAATTCCCCAAATCCACATCATATGGCAACAACACCCCTTTGACACTCCCAGGTTTTTTTCTCCTAGACATACAGACACAAGTAAACCATGAGATCAGATGCATTATTTACTACCCTTTAAAAACTGTATAGAAGCCATCATGGCTGCTCTGCTTCTCTGCTTGTCACACATTAACTTGTACCTCCCTTCACTCTCCCTTGTTCACAAAGCGCTACAGATCTGAGTAACCATGTGCATTAAACTTTTAAGTCCTGCTTCCTGCTATTTAAATGTGTGGGGCTACAAAATGAAACACAGACACACTGTCAGGATGGTAGAGATTTTTTTAAGAATCCATTGGTATGTAATATGAAAAAACCCAAGTAAATCACTGCATTTCTAAGGAACAGCACATACTGAAGACAATAGGCAGAAGTAAGGAATATTACCAAGAAGGATGCATTAGGGTGACTTCTTACTGATTCACTTTGTTCTATTTATTCTGTTGTGCCTACTTATGAGCTTCTCTTGTATCATGTCAACCAAAGGCTTCAATCATCTCCTCAGAGACATTTAACTTAAAATCACACAAGTGGCTCCATGGACATCAGATCAGTCACATGAATAAAAGCTAAGCAGAAGCATGTGGTGTTTGTTTGCTGAACGAAAGCCTAAAGCTGGGCTGTAGCTGCCATTTGTCTCTGGTCATAGAGACCAGCACACTTTACAGTATGAAAAGAGTCTTTTAAAAATTCCCCATGAGATTAAAAAATTAAAAAAAAAAACAGTGAGTTTTTACAAAGCAGTGTGTTTTTTTCAACAACACAGAAACAACAAACTACTTTGTTTCAGGGCAGGATGGATCACATTTCATGCACTCTTTTTAAATGATAATAGAATATTAGGTGATAGCTAGAGAAACGGCTCACAAGGAAAGGAATTTAACAGAGGTACTGAATGTCTACATGCTGCACTAGCAACTGGGAATGAAAAGGAGCACTATTACAATCAGCACACTTGCAACAGACTCCTCACACCTGCCAGTAGTACAAACACACACACTGACACAGAGACTCCCTTCTTAACAACAGTGTTCAAAGAAACCCTGACTCCTTGGTTCTGTGGGAAAAAAATGCACATAGGAACTGCAGCTAAACTTTTTTCAGCTAGGTACATATTTTGTCTTGTAAATGCTCATTTCTGGGAAAACATCTGAATGCACACTCGAAAAATTTACATGTATGATTTCACACTGGTATTTTTGACTACAATGCATGAGGATACACGCAGTTTAGAATGACAGAGAAGATCTAAAATAAAATTTGAATGAAAAGATTAGTGTAGCAGCTGAGAAAGTAATTCCAGTTTTTCCACATGTACTCTTCTACTACAAAGCCACCCCCTTCTTCCACTGCCTCTTCAAACTACAAAGGTTCAGAGTAGAACTATTTTGGGTTGCAAGGACCATGTGCCATAGAAACTGTATCTGAAAGAGAACATTCCTTCAAAAAATACAATGGTAGTGCTCAGTGTAATACCACAAAATATTTTATAAAAAACAGGGTTAAAGAAAACCAAACCAAACAAAAAAAACCCCCCAGACAATCAAACAACCAAAAAAAGCCCCAGGCGAAAATCTCAATCCCTCTTTATTCAGTGAAACTAAAATTTTAAGCATTTTAAGATATTCTCTTGAAACACACTGCCAAATTTTATGAATTTTTGTAGTTCAGACTTTGCCTCATTGTCACCCTCCACTTCAGGCTTACACCTCAGAATATAAAGCTCAGCAAAATTATAGATGAGAGAAAAAAAATTAAATACCTGACATGCCAAATGCAAAGTTCTCTTCGCAAACCTGTAAACAGGGTGTTCATTGTACAACCAAAACCCTTAATTGAAATAAAGGCCCTATCATGCCATATATATTGGAGAAGGTTGATAAAGAGCCCTGCACAGCTCACAACACAGTTTACAGAAAACCTCTGACATCCAAAATGTGACATAACCACTATCCAGACTGAAGAGTTAAAAGTCATCCCTTCCACTTTAGTTTCAAAACCAGTTTCCACATGTGAACTTCCTGGTGTTACTGTAAACTTGCATGTCCTTTGCCCTCCTATTCCCCACATTTACCTTTCTTCTGAGCCCGGAACATTTCCAGCTGTTTCTGCTGCTGCCTCCTCAGTGTATTAACAATGGCTATTGCTAGCCTCAGTGCTTCTTGTGGGTATCCATGAGATCGTAACGCATCCACCCTCGCGCAGGCTGTAGGGACATGTTCTAAAACAGAAAAATAACTGAAGAATAGCAATGCCTCCATAAATGCAATGGGCTGGTTTGCTAGGTTACTCAAAACGGCTTTTCTGGTCCAATTTTCTTCTGTTTTGTTTTGTTTTTAAAACTATGCAAGAGAGACTTAAAGGACTACTTCTGAGCCAGCATTTCAAGGGAGCCTCTGTTCTTTCTGCCAGGCTTTTTACCCATGTCCCCACCACCTCCCCCCTCAAAATAATGCCATAGAAAACGAACAAAGCACCAAGTCATGGAAACATCTTTCCGGTTTAGCCACTTACCATGCCAGAGGGGCCACCCCTGAGAGTCAAAGAGCAAGTTTTCAGTGTCGTCATGGTAACAGTAGTTGGTGTATAGGTCACTGCTGATAATGTGCTGTAAGTGGCTGTCCTGCCAGTGCAG
>VXBB01017060.1:0-12173 GCA_013399915.1 Illadopsis cleaveri
GGAATAAGGAATACGGAATAAGGCCTGGATGGGGCTGGGCAGCACCACATTCCCGGCACGTCTGGGAACCTTTTAGAGGCAGAACATTCCGGGGAATCGATGGAGCTGTTCCATTTGGAGCCGGGGCTAAAAGCCTCATTCCAGCTTTTAATGGGCCGGGAGGAAAATGGGAAGCGACGTAAATGGGATGAGCTGGGAGGGAAGAGCCATTAATGGGATCGTTGGAGGGATTTGGGAGCGGGGCAAGGGAGGCAAAATTCCTTTTTCCTTTACGAAATTCCTTATCCATTGCAAAATCCTTTATTCCCTCTGCAAAGCTCCAGGAATCGTGTGCTCCCTTGGGATTGGAGGGAAATCCAGCTCGTTTTTCCCTAAAAAACCACGGAGTCTGTGCATGGAGCAGCAGCAGGAACTGGGAAAATTGGGATTGGATCCATCTTAACTTCAGATCTTGGCTCAGGGAAGATATTTTGTGATAAATCCCAGTTTCTTGAAGGATAATCACTAGTTTTGGCACTGTTCTTCCCTGCCCTCCCGTTCCAGCCTGGATTTTGGGATATTTTGGGATATTTAGGGATAAATCCCCAGTTTTTGAAGGACAGCCACAGTTTTTGACATTGTCCTTCCCTGCTCTCCCATTCCAGCCTGGATTTTGGGATATTTTTGGGATAAACCCAAATTTTTTGAAGGATAATCATCAGTTTTGGCATTGTCCTTTCACTCCCATTCCAGGGTGTCCCAACTTGGCCTTGACTCCAATTTTCCAGCTCCTGCAGGGAATGGGATAAGGATCCTTGAGCTTCCCACTTCCAAGGGCAGATTTTTGCCTCCCCAAATTCCGGCTCTGCAGACAAACCATGGATTCTCCAGGACTGATGGAATCTTGTTCCTGGAACATTTTCCCACTCAATCCACAAATCCACATCCCAAAACTGAATTTTTCCATATTTTTCCTCATTTCCCACTCTTCCACCAACCCCCAGGAGGATTCTGGGAAAAGATGTCGGAATCGCTTCCAGACCCATTCCCATCCCATTTATCCCCCCTGTGCTTTTCCCTGCTCCATCCTCTTTGATTTCCCGGGAATGTCGTGTTGCTTCCTGGCTGCTGGATCAGCACAGGGACATTTAGATCCAGGTGGAGCCAATTTCCATCCAGAAATTCCCAATTTTCCTGGAGCATCCCTTGCTCCAACCATAATCTCTCTCATTTTCCATCTTTTTTCCCCCTCTCTCCCTCTGATTTTAAAGGAATTGCTCATTCCAGGCATTTCCAGGCGCTGGCAGGGAATAAACGCAGGGATCAGGCGTCGTTCTGGTCAATTAAACTCCGCCTTTCCCCTTATCAGTGGGAAAAGCGTGGCTGAGGAGCTTTGGGAACAGGGAAAGGTCCTTATCTGCAATTCCATGTGTGCCAGGAGCCGGCGGGAACTGGGAACTGGGAACTGGGAACTGGGAATTGAGTATTCCTCCCTGCTGGAGCCACCGAGCTTGGAAATGGCCTCCAGAACCACCAACTTTGGGAAAAGATGGGAATTTTTTGTAGTGCCGGACCCCCTCCATGGGGTTTTCCTGGAGCTTTGCAGAGGGAATAAAGGATTTTGCAATGGATAAGGAATTCTGTAAAGGAATAAGGAATTTTGTAAAGGAAAAAGGAATTTTGCACAAGGAGTAAGGAATTTTGCAGAGNAATAAAGGATTTTGCAATGGATAAGGAATTCTGTAAAGGAATAAGGAATTTTGTAAAGGAAAAAGGAATTTTGCACAAGGAGTAAGGAATTTTGCAGAGGGGATAAGGAATTGTTGTGGAGGAAATAAGGGATTTTGCAAAGGGAATAAAGAATTTTGCAAGAGAATAAGGAATTTTGCAAAGGAAAAAGGAATTTTGTGGAGGGAATAAGGGATTTTGCAGAGCCAATAAGGAATTTTGCAATGGAAAAAGGAATTTTGTGGAGGGAAAAAGGAATTCCTGGGATGGAGGGGTTGGCCCCAAGGGCTGGATCCCACTCCTTGGCCCTCTGTTCATGTGGATGGAAAAATTGGGATCTGGAGCTCTGGGAGTGGGATTTGACCCCATGGAATGAGCCACAAAACCCTCGGAGTGAGGAGGAATATTTGGGGTTTAACCCTAAAAATCCCTTTCCAGAGCCGGGGTGGATCCCTGAGCACGGATCAGCGGCTCCAGGTGGGAATACTGGGAATGACCTTGGGATGACCTTGGGATGACCTTGTTGGGGTGCCTCAGGTCCCAGAAATGAGGAGTTCATCCCCCAGCTCCAGTTTATCCAAAAAAATCTCCAGAGCATCCATTCCGTGCTCAGCCCCTGGAAAAGCTCCGGGGTGACCTTGGGTCTCTCCCACTCCTGCTCAAACCTGGATTTTGTTTCTGGGAAGGAAAAAAGGGAAAAAATGATCCTCCGTAATTTGGAAATAAACCAAATAAAGGGATTGAAGCGTCGGGAGGAGCCGGTTATCCCACGGGATGCTCCTGGAATGTGACACAGGCCCCATCCCAACCTGAGATCATCCCTGACACTTCCTGTACAGCAACCCAGGGTTTTCCTGGCTGGGATGGGAAAAAACTGGGATTGGGATGGGATTTCTGCCATCCCCAACTGGGATTGGGATGGGTTTTGTTCCATCCCAAACTGGGACGGGATTTCTGCCATCCCAAATTTGAGACTGGGATGGATTTTGTTCCATCCCCATGGCCCAAACTGGGATTGGGATGGATTTTGTGCCATCCCAAACTGGGACTGGGATGGGTTTGTTTCCATCCCTCTGTTCTAAACTGGGATTGAGATGGATTTTGTGCCATTCCTGTGTCCCAAACTGGGTTTGGGATGGATTTTGCTCCATCCTCGTGTTCCAAATTGGGACTGGGATGGTTTTGTGCCATCCCAAACTGGGACTGGGATGGGTTTTGTGCCATTCCTGTGTCCCAAACTGGGATTGGGATGGGTTTTGTGCCATCCCATACTGGGATTGGGATGGGTTTCATTCCATTCCCCTGTCCCCGACTGGGATTGGGATGGATTTTGCACCATCCCTGTGTTCTAAAATCGGGATTAGGATGGTTTTGTGCCATTCCTGGTTGTATTTGCGGGGAGAATGGGAAAAATAAATTCCAGTGAGCTTGGGAAGCTCTCGAGTAGAAGCAAAGCCTCGCTCCAGGCCATTTCCTTCCCGTTCCAAGTGGGATTTTCACGGCTGTCGGCTTTTCCTGGATTTATAGGGTTTTGGAGAAAGGGAAGATTTGGGTTGAAATGTACTTTTTGGGAATAATCCCTTGAAAAGGGCTGGTCCTGCCCCCATGTGTGCTGGGTCTCTCCTCTCCTTTTTTCGGATTTGTTGGGGGGATTTTGTTGCACATAATGCTCATAATCCTACAAAAACATGGGAATTTTCCTTGTGGGAAGCAAAGTTTGGAGACAAGGACACCTCTGTCAACCACAGCAACACCAAACCCCTCGTTTTAATCTCAATTAATTAATTTATCAACATCCAGCCTTTCCCACCTTTCCCCTTTACCAATGGATCTGTTGAGCGCTCCCCACCCCGTTCATCCCATTCCCCCGGGATCTGCTCCCTGCCCCGTTCTGTGCTGGGTCTCTCCTCTCCTTTTTGAGATTTGTTTTTGGGTTTTTTGCAAACCACCCCTCCATTCCTCATAATCCTACAAAAACATGGGAATTTTCCTTATGGGAAACAAGGACAAGGACACCTCTGTCAACCACAGCAACACCAAACCCCTCGTTTTAATCTCAATTAATTAATTTATCAACATCCAGCCTTTCCCACCTTTCCCTATTTCCAATGGATCCATTGAGCGCTCCCCATCCCGTTCACCCCATTCCCCCGGGATCCCCTCCCTGCCCTGCTATCTGCTGGATGTCCTCACATTTTTGGGGTTTTTGGGTTTGTTTTTTTTTTTTCAAAACACCACCCCATTCCTCATAATCCTACAAAAAACATGGGAATTTTCCTTATGGGAAACAAGGACAGGGACACCTGTGTCAACCACAACAACACCAACCCCCTCATTTTTATCTTAATTAATTAATTGGTGAGCATCAAGCCTTTCCCACCTTTCCCCATTTCCAATGGATCCGTTGAGCGCTCCCCACCCCGTTCGCCCCACTCCCCCGGGATCCGCTCCCGCGCCGTCACTTCCACGGATCATTCCCACCCTTTGCGGTGTCCCCGAGCCGTCCCTGGATGATTTTAAGGCTCCGTGACAGGTCAGGGGCCGGATCGGTGGCGCCGATCCCGGGATGGCGGCGGAGCCGGCGCCGGGGCCGGGCAGTCACAGCGCAACCCGGGCGTGAGGAGGGCCCGTGGTGGCATCGGGACACGATCCCAGCCCGGAGGTGACCCCAGCCCGCGGAGCCGAGGGATAATTAGCGAGGATTTAATGATCCCTGACGGCTGAATCCAGGCAGGGCGCGATCCCTGGAGCTCCCGGGGCGGGATGAGGCTGGAGAAGGATGAGTTTTCCCAGGCTCTGGAGCCTGTGGGGATGATCCTGGTGCCGGAGCAGGTTGTGTGCGTTCCCACTGTGAGATCCGAGCCTTTGGGGCGCTGCTATCTCGAATTAACGTCCTTTTCCTCCCCCTTCCTGCTCCAACCTCTCCCTTTCCTCTGGAGCACGACAGCCACGGATGAGTTGGCATTATCCAAACCCCACCTTGGCTGCTGAAGGTGAAGGTGAATCCACCTTGCGTTTCTTCCTTGGTCAGCTGCCAGGACGGCCCAAAAACCCAATTCTTGCCTTTTTTCCTCATCCTTTTCCCGTGCAATGCCCGGATCCCGCTGGCATCTGCGGGGAGGAAGTCAGCTGGAAGGGAGGAAAAGCTCGGCCTTGGATCTGGAGCAGAAACCAAACTCTGCTGGTGCCAGGCCCGGAGCTGCCTGCTCCCGTCACGGCGAGGGGTTTGTCTCTGCGCCTTTCCCTGCCAGAACCACCCCGGGACGGCTCTGCTCGGATCCAGCTCCTGCCTGGGAGCCTGGGATCCCATCCAGGCCCTGCCGAGCGTGGCCCGCGGGGTTTGGGGTCTCTGGGAGCCGGGGCAGCAGGGAGGGACGAGGAGGTTTCGCTCCAGCCGAGCCCAGCGCCAGAGCTCTCGTTAAAATTGGAGGAGCTTGGCAGAGCTTAAATCTGAAACTTGGACCAAACCGCAGTTTTCTCTCCCCAAAGTACAATCAATTCCTTTCGTCTATAAATATCCTCTATAAATAGCGACGGGAAGAGGTTTTAACATTTCCAAAGGCTCTTCTGGGCACAGAAAAGCTGGAAAATTGGGGCTAAACCCCTTTTATTTTCCCATATTGGCTCGGCAAAGGCAGTGCCGCACCCCTGAGCACCCCGGAAAAGCCTCTTGGCTCTGCTCCGAGAGCCTCCAGGAGCTCGGTGTGGAGAAAACTCGGGAATAAAGCGGGTTTTTATTCCCAGCCGGGTGTCTGGAGGAGGCCGAGTCCGTAATGGGGTCAATGGCTCGGCCGCGCTTCCCCCGGGCTTGGCAGGAACCTGACAAATTGCCGAGCTGCCGCCCGGCTGCGCTGATTCCCTGAGACCTCGGAGCAGGTCATTAGTGCCTAATTAGCGCCTAAACGCTCTCATTTGTCCTGCCCTTGTCAGCCGGGCCCGGGGAGATCCTCCCGGCCGCCTCCTCCGCATTCCACAGGCTGCGAGCGCGGAGAGCGAAGGTGAGAAAAGCCGTGAACCGGAGGGGATTTGCGTTTCTGCTCTGCAAAGTGGTTTAACCCCAGCGCGGCACGGCCTAAAGCCCAGCTTGGCTTTCATTCCTAAAGCCTGACTTGGCCTTTTTTCCCCCCTGAGCCCGGCTTGGCTCTTCATTCATAAAGCTTGACTTGGCCTTTTTTTTCCAGAGCCCAATTTGGCCTTTCCTTCCTACAGTCTGACTTGGAAGGAATTCTTCCTAAATCCTGACTTGGCTCTTCCTTCTTTTCTAAATCTGGATTTGCCTCTTCCTTTCCAAAGCCTGACTTGGCCTTTTCCTCCTAGAGCCCAACTTGGCTTTTCCTTCCTAAAGCCCCACTTGGCTTTTCCTTCCTAAAGCCCAAACTTGGCCTTCCTTCCTAAAGCCCAAACTTGGCCTTCCTTCCTAAAGCCTGTCTTGACTCCTTCCTTTCTAAATCCCCACTTGGTTCTTCCTTTCCAAAGCCTGACTTGGCCTTTTCCTCCTAGAGCCCAACTCGGCCTTTTCTTCCTTTCTAAACCCACATTTGGCTCTTCCTATCCAGGGCCCAGCTTGGCCTTTTCTTTCCAGAGCCCGATTTAGCCTTTCCTTCCTAAAGCCTGGCTTGGCCACGTCTTTCAAAAGCCCGGCTTGGGTCTTTCTTTCCCAAACCCAACTCGGCACTTTCTTTCCAAAGCCCAACTTGGCCTTTTCCTTCCCAAAACCTGACTTGGCCTTTTCCTTCCCAAAACCTGACTTGGCCTTTTCCTTTCCAAAGCCGCCAGCAAGGCTTGGCCTATCTCCTTGCTTCCTTCTTCTCCTTTTCCCAAGGAAACTATGGAATTCCCATCCCTGGAAGTGCTCAAACCCTGTGGATGAGGCCCCTGGGGCCGTGCTCAGCACTGGCTTCACTGTTGGACTCCACGACCTTGGAGATCTTTCCCAACCTCCCCAATTCCATGATCCCTCTTCCCTTTGCTGGCTCGGATGCTGCTGTCGGCTCCTCCCGCCGAAAACGCCTCCGGTTCAGGAATAAATTCCCAGGTTTTGTGTTATCGGGATGGCAAATCGAGCTTGGGGGGGGATTTGAACGTTATGATGTTTTTTCCTTCTTTTTCCTCCGGATTTTTTTCCATCTCACTCAAAGCCCAACTCGGCATGGCCGGGTGACAACGTGATGACAGGAGCTCCGAAACGAGGGGGAGGCGATGGATTCGCTCAGAGGGGGAGAAAAACAGGGAAGAGGAGGGAGGGAGGCAGGGAGGGAGGTCGGGAGGGAAGGAGGAGATGTGGCGGTGCCACTTTGCTGCTCGCGCTCGCCGTGATTCTCCCATCCCGGCTCCTCGGAGCTGCATCCACCTCCCCCTTCCCTGGGAGATGGGATTCACGTCCTCCCCCGCTTCTCCCGGCCTTTCCCGGGTTTATTTTTATAGATTTGATATATTTTATATTTATACTTTTCCATAAATAAATCAGGAGCCATCCCAGCGCTCTGCGATGTGAGGACGTGGAAGGATCCACGTGGATCCAGGATTGTCCCTTCCCACGTCCAACCTGGAGCACAAAGAACTCCGGGATCGCTCCAAATTGAAGGCAAAATGAGTCTTTTCCCTAAAATAATGTGGAGTTTTCCTCTTTTTTTCCCCCAAGGTGAGAGTAAGACCTTTGCAGGCTGAGTTCATTAATTTTTAATTCATGTGCAGTTTGAGCCAGAGCCCAGCTGTGGAAAAGGGTTTTTGGGATGCAGATTTTTGGGATGAGGGTTTCCATCCGTGGGACAATGTGGGCTGGGATTCACGGTGAGATCCAGGGGTTGTTTTCCCGATGGTTCCCTTGGGAATCTGTTGTCAGCTGCGGCCTGGCTCTAATCCCATCCCAGCCCTTCCTTTGGATTTTGGGAATCTGCTCTCCACAAACCCCCATCCAGAGGCGTGGCCCCATCCCAAATTCCAGCCAGAAGGAAAATCCTTCACGTCCATCCTCCCGTCCTGTGTCAGGCGGGGGTGGCGGGGCCAGAGCTGCTGTCAGCCAGGTGAGAGCTGCCAGAGAAACCCCAACAAACCCCGATTTTCTGTGATTTCCTTCTTTTCCTGCCTTTCCTCCCTCTCTGTCTCACCTTGAGCTCCCCCCCGGCTCTTCCCGAGGCGGCGGCACCTGGCTCCGGGATTATTTTTCCCATCCCTTTTTGGCAGCGCTGCCTCCTCCCGCACAAACGCAGCTCCTATAAATAACCGCGGCTCGTGCTCGCTCCCCCTCCTTCCCTCGGATCCGTCTTCCTTTCTCCTTGTCTGTCCCTTCTCCTGCCGGGAGGAGCCGCCGGAAAATCCAGGGGTGGGGGTTGAGCTGCTCCGTGTCCCCCCCATCCCTGAAATCGGCCGCACCCAAAGCACGTGGGGGGATTTTTAACTGGATTTGTGCAGTATCACCCCCCCGCAATTTCCTCCCCAATCCCCCGTAATTAATTCCTGAGTTTCCTTTCATCCTTCCCCATGGTCCCAAATCCAGGCGACTGCTGCCTAAAAATTCCCCCTGACCACACCTCTGTGTTTCCACCCCCGAAACATCCCTAAATCTGCACATTTCCCGAAGGAAAGTGCTGGGGATGATGTTTCCCAGCTTTTTTTGGGCACGGCGGGGTTGGAATGGATTGGGAGGGAATGGCTGCACGTGGATTAGGAGCAGGGTCCCTTGGCCCATGGGAAGGTGGAATTCCCGAAATTATTCCGGTGTTAGGATGAGCACAAAGCTCCAAAAAGTCAAAATTATCCTGGTGAAAGCGCCTGGATTTTTGGGGGAAGCTAAAATTGAGCTCAGCCCGGGGGATCCCAAAGGATAAATCTGGGTCTGGAGAGCAGAAATGACTCCATGTGAGACCGAGGATGGATTTGGGATCCCCCATCCCAGGGGATCAGGGAGATGGCAAACCCAGCTTGGACTTTGGGTTTTTCCAGGGGGGATTTGCCGGGAATGGTGGCGGGGTTGGGATAATGAGATGCTGCTCACGCTCCCTAATGAAGTGCCGAAGGAAGTCGGCGCCGGCTCCCGGCAAATGAGATGGGGATTATTGGAGCAGTGAGAATGGAGGGATCCGAGATGGTATCAGGGAAGGGCTGGGAGCGCACACTGGCCTCGATTGCATTCCCCGGAAAGGGGGAAAGGCTGGAAACCCCTCCCAAAACCCGGATCAGAGCAGGAGGGGAGGGAAGGGATCGGCCCCTCCGGGGGAGATGGGATGTGGGAATGGGGTTCTCTGGAGCATCCCCAGCTTCCCATGGGCTGCATCTCCCCAGGTTTGCCTCTGATCCCATTCCTTTGCAAAGGAGCTCTTCCTCCAATTCCCAGCTGGATTTGGCTCCATACTCCTTCCCAAGATTTCCTTGGATGTGTTTGCATCCTCCAAATGCAGCACTTTTGGGAACAGGAGGGACATGGGAATGTTTGCATCCCCCAGAAGTGGCGTTTTTGGGAACAGGAGGGATTTGGGAATGTTTACATCCTCCAAACACGGCGTTTTTGAGAACACAAGGTTTAAGTTGGGATCATGCTCAAATTTCCCTGGAAAAAATGCATTTCCAATGGATTTTCGCCCAGTTTGGCCCTTTCCCATCCTCAGCCCAGCCCTGCTGGGATTGGGATGAGCCGGGTCCGGCTGCTGGGTCCCCCTTTTCCCTTCCAGCCACAATTCCCAGCTGGATTTGGCTCCGTGCTCCTTTCCAAGAGGTCCTTGGACTTTTGCATCCTCCAAATGCAGCAGGTTTTTTTGGGAATATGAGGGATTTGGGAACGTTGAATCCTCCAAAGGTGGCATTTTTGGGAATCTGATGGAAATGGGGAATGTTGGAATCCTCCAAAAGCAGCATTTTTGGGAATGGGAGGGATCTGGGAATGTTTGTATCCTCCAAACATGGTTCTTTTGGGAATATGATGTTTAAATTGGGATCATGCTCAAATTTCCCTGGAAAAAATGCATTTCCAATGGATTTTCGCCCAGTTTGGCCCTTTCCCATCCCCAGCCCAGCCCTGCTGGGATTGGGATGAGCCGGATCCGGCTGCTGGGTCTCCCTTTTCCCATTCCCACCACAATTCCCTCTGGAAGGAGCCACCCAACAGCGGAGCTCATTAGAAGCGTGGAAAACACAAATTTAATTAAAGCCAACCTTGCCTTCGCCAGGAAAATAAATCCGCCCTTTTCCATGGAACAATGGATTTTTCCAGCCCTCCCGTGCCGGGATTCCTCCCTCTTTTCATCCCTCTCCTTTATTATCCCTGGCTGGGAGCAGGCGCTGCCTGATTTCCATAAATTTGCATCAGGAATTGGGGGGAAAAAGGAGGAGGGGAGGGAAAAAAAAGCTGGAAAAATGAGATTTTCCAGCCTTGAGCTCGCTCCGAAGAAAGGAGCCCCAGCTGGAGGAGGGAAAAGGCAGGAAGGGGTGGGAAAGGTCCTGGATTTTTAAAGTTCACCCATTCCCCGGTTTATTTTTGGGATAGAAAAGCATTCCCAAGCTTGGCAGGGAGCCAGAATTCCTGGTTTGTCCAAACACAAAACCTCAGGAATAGGATCTGCAGGGCAGCCCCTAATTCCAGCATTTTTGTGGTTTTCCCAGGAAGGATCTGGAATTTTCTGGCTTTTCCACACTGGAAATGTTGCCTGTGAGCTTCCAGGAGAGGGAAAGGCCTTTGGAGCATCTGGGGCTGAGCTTGGAGGATGGGATGGGATAACATCCGGGATTTGGAAGCGCATTTTTCTTTAGGATTGGCTTTTTTTGGGATTTAAGGGAAGGCCAATCCATGGGAGCATCGTCCAGGTGGGAGAGGAGCATGGAGATTCCCAGATGTGGGAATTATCCGTGTATGGGATAAAAATGCCTGAATTCCCAAGTTTGGACTGGCTGGAGAGGCTGAATCCCAAAGCTGATCCATCAGGATTGTCAAAATTATTCCCAGTTGTTGCTTGGATGGGATTCTCCCGCTTTTTCATGGATAACCACAAGTTTTTGGGATGGTTTTCCTCCTGATGGAGGTTTCTGGGGATGAAAATCAGGGATTGAGATGTTGGAATGAGGCTTTTCCTCGTCCCTTGGAGCCTCTCCATCACCACCGGCAGCATTTCCATGGATCCATCCCTTTTCCCAGGGAATAAAGAGCAGGAAAAGAGGAAAAGGCCACAGGGTGCAGCAGGAGGGGTTTGCGATGGATGTCGGGAAAATTCCTCTGTGGAAAAGGTGGAGGAGCCCTGGAATGAGCTTCCTGTCCCTGGAATTGTTCAAAAATCCCGGGATGTGGCCCTTGGGGCACGGAATTCCTGCGGGAATGGTTGGAATCCATGCCCTCCACAGCCTGTTCCCACCTGAACAATTCCATGATCCAACGCCGAAGGATGGGGATTGACCATGGTGCCAAATCCCAAATTTGAGCCTCTCCCACATTTTTTTTGGATGTTTCCCTGGGTTTTATTCCTCTGGCAGAGGAGCAGCTCCAAGAGTTTTCCATTCCCCAGGAGAAAATGATCCCTCAATCCACGGCCAAAATCCGGCTGGTTTTTGGGAAGGGAGTGCCCAGAGTGAGCCATCTCCAGGTTTTTGGGGCTTCAGTCCTCTCTATTCCCATTCCATTCCCACATCACGGATGGATCCTGCTCATTCTGCTCTCCCAAGCTGTCAATCACCCGTTGGAGTGATTGACAGGTGCCTGGGAGTGACACGGAATTCCCAAGATTTCAGGGAATTATGGATGAGTTACCATGACGCCGACCCAGGCTCGTGGTCCCGTGGGATCCCATCCCAATATCTGAGGGAATCATGGATGATTTGTGGAATTCTGCAGGATGCCAAAGGTCCCGCTGGATCCCACCCCAGACTCCGGGATCGGGATCATCCTGGTGTCGGGATTAAAGCCGGGATTTAAGCAGCGATTCCCAAGTCCTGGTTTCTGCATTCCAGCCAATTTTGAGGATGGAGGAGGTGGAAAAGAGCTGGAATAAATCCCTGGATTTGAGGAGTTCTTACGGGAGTTCATCTCCTCATCCCGGAGAGGGAGAAATTCCCGGGAAGTCGATTTCGTGTCACATCCCAGCCGGGTTTTGGTTAAATTCCACGGAAATCCCGTTTTCTTTTCTGGAATGATCTTGGGCAAAGACAAATCCTGGGAATTGGGGCTTTGCTGCCTGGCCAGGCTCTTCCTGGGGGATCTGGGAGCCAACCTGGATCCAACTTGGATCTCCCAGCCCTTCCCCATCCCACTTTAGTGGGATGTCCTTCAGGAATAAGGGTTGGAATAATTCCAGAGGGTTTTTTCCTGGTTTTTCTCATCCTCTGTGGCATTCTGGGGGAAACTGAAGCATTTCCCCCCCTTTCCTTTGATTTTCCAGCCTTGATTTTCCTCCTTCCCCAGGAATTTTCCGTTGCCTGTTGATCCGGAGTCATGGATGGAGATTTTTCCCTTTTTTCTCTGAGCTTTTTCCCCTTTTTCCCCTTTT
>VXBB01017062.1:0-20142 GCA_013399915.1 Illadopsis cleaveri
CCTGGCCTACCAGGGACATGAGGAGTAAAACTAGAAGTTATAATAAATTCTGTCAGTGAAATGAGTGTTAGAAATTATTAGTACTCCCTGATAGAACTTAAGGTAACAGGATAAAGGCCATCTCATGCCTTCTCTTCCTGTTTAATTAATAAATTACACAGTGGCCTTCAGCATAGGAAGTCACAGGGAAACAGATGAGCACATGGTCCCCTAATGAAAAGTGTTCTAGGACTTCCTTTCTGGTAGCAGTGGGTTTGCATGTCAGAGATTAAACTTCATGACAGTCCTTTCATGGGGCCAAAAGGGATGAACAGCTTGAATTCTGGATCCCCTAAGGGATTCCAGAGGCTCTGAGATTCTTCAATTTTTGTAAAAAAACAGGTATTGTCACTAAAAAAACCCCCTTGTTCTTTGAGGGATTCTACATTAAACTTCTCAAGAACTGGAAGGCAACCCAAGCCACTAAATAAGGAAAATATTTCTGCTTTTGATTTTCAGGTGACAGTCCTTCAATAACATCTGAGCAAAGCAGCCACATTGTTAGTGCAGGCAAAAATCCATCAACTTCTTGATGTGCCCCAGCGCTCTGGATGCTGTCAACCCTGGCCTGGGCTGAGGGAAGGTGGGTGATACTTTTGAGATTCATCTCCTCCTGCAGGAATTTTAACTTTTCACAATCACACGCCTTTATGAGGTTTCTCACCAGTTGTACAGATTTGAGAAATCACCGTGTTCACAAAGCAGAGACAGTACCGGGTGTGTTTGGGAGGGAGACAGGGGTTGCCTGGACGAGCCAGGCGCTGCCTGGAGGATGCAGGTGCTGCCCACATGATCCAGGAGCTGCCAACAGGATCCAGGCGCTGCCCACATGATCCAGGCGCTGCCCACAGGATCCAGGCGCTGCCCACAGGATCCAGGTGCTGCCAACAGGATCCAGGCACTGCCTGGAGGATGCAGGCACTGCCCACATGATCCAGGCACTGCCCACAGGATCCAGGCGCTGCCCACAGGATCCAGGTGCTGCCAACAGGATCCAGGCACTGCCTGGAGGATGCAGGCGCTGCCCACATGATCCAGGAGCTGCCAACAGGATCCAGGCGCTGCCCATATGATCCAGGCGCTGCCCACAGGATCCAGGTGCTGCCAACAGGATCCAGGTGCTGCCAACAGGATCCAGGCGCTGCCCACATGATCCAGGAGCTGCCCACAGGATGCAGGCCCTGCCCACAGGACCCAGGCGCTGCCCGCAGGATCCAGGCACGACCAACAGGCTCCAGGCGCTGCCCACAGGATCCGGGCCCTGCCCACAGGACGCCGTCCCGCCCCCGCGGCCCGCAGGGCAACAGGCGGGAACGATGGGCTTGAGGAGAGTGAGGGCAGCAGAAGGCCTTGGTTTAGTTTGCCTTTGTTTCTTAACGTCCAGGTGCTGTGAGCATCAATATTTTTCCTTAAAATCCAAGCCCAAGGAGTCCAGCCTAGGAAAAACATTCTGTAACAGTAACAACCACGTTCTACCACTGTCCTGCAGAAGGGAGTGAATGGCAACAGGAATTTGCTCAGTGTGCTTTACCTCAAGCACATGTGGCTACACCTGTGCCCCTGAGAACTGTAATCCATTTCCATAAGTTGGCCCACACAGCCAAAGGGAAATGAGGGCTGGGGTGTTGTCATTACTGTCAAGGAGAGATCATTATTGTACTAAACGTGGCAATTCTCAGTTGAGCAATCATTTACCTGCAAAAGGACATAACACTGTTAGGAGATAGTAAGAATCATCAAAAATGTATGTGAAAAACTTCTTTGTTCTAAGCAAGCATCAGGTCAATAGTTTACTATGAAGTTTGCACAATATATAATCTGTTGTAGTTTCATCTAAGGATTTTAAATGTGTAAAATCAGGTTTAATGCAGAACACAAATATATGTGTACGAATTAAGCAGAGACTGAAAGCATAGTTTAAAATAAAAAAGTCCTTAGATGCTGAAAATGAGAATTTGTAACTGAAACCCAATAGCATGTTTCTAAATGCCTTCTCATTACAGGAAGCCACGTAGCAATAAAGAATAGCTGCTCCAAGTAAGAAGGCAGAACATGGAATAAAAATAAAAATAATCAGAACCAAAGAAATATTGAATATAAAATTTTAATATTATTATACCTTCCAGTAAGTTGCAGTACATGTAAACTGGTTCAGATATCCACTATAGCCCTATAGCAAGAATGTAATCAATTTCAAGGATGTCAAGTGAGGCTTACCATAATTTTAGAAACTCTAATAGACTTAGATGAACACCATAGAAACATCTTTGTAAATATTTAATAGGTATTTTATTTTGTTTGCAATCTCACAGCTTGGATAGCATTAAATTCTGTTAATTCTGTTCCTTTGTTCTGAAGCAAGGAGTGGAGCTTTGGAGTCTGGTTAAGTGTTTCCTAATATTGTTCCTCCTTAAGCAAACTGTTAGATTAACTTTTCCTTAGTTGACATATACGAAACCAAATTTTTAATCCACACCTCGTCTATTAAGTTAGAAGCAATGAAACCCTGACTTTGTCTTCTATTAGCAATTTAGATTCTGGATTCAAGAAGAATCTAGTTCCATGTTGGTGGCATGTAATAACTTCTGCAGCATTCCCTTGCTCTCATCTACTTGTTACTGTCCTCAGGTGTCCACTTCCCCAGAAAAAAATTGTTTTATTATTTTTTTCTTTTTTTCCCTCTTAGATTCTCTTCCCTGGAACTGGTCACTCTAAAAACCAGCTGAGTTCTTTTGTCTGACAGTCTGCAGTTGCTTTCTCTGTTTCAGTATGTGCCATAAAGCTGCCCTGTTACAACAGAGGGGATATTTGTGGATAAGAAGGAACTGGACTGGAGCCACAGCATTTAGGGTGGAAGTCTCCAAAGAAATGAAAGAAAAATTGCAGCCAGTAGCAAGAAAGTTTCAGAAACCAAGAGGGAAAGGATAAAACTTTTTTATTTCAACCAAGATGAAATTATTGATACATCTAACAGTAAGATTTCACAGGGATTGCAAAAACCAAAAATGTCCCGAATTCTCCATGATCTAAAGTAACTGTATTAATGAATTCCAGTTATTTTTTTTCTAAAATACTTAAAAATTAGAATCTTTCATAAACATTTATGGTGGGTTGGCTCACAAATGTGTTAAATCATTCACTACATCATGTTTGGGGGAAAAGTCCAAAATAGCTTTCCTGATTAAATCTCCTTTGAAAATATGTTGCCTTTTCAGAGTTGTCTTTTTTTTCTTTCAGCTGAAATACTTTTATAAAGTAAATTCTTGCAAACCAAAAAATTAATTTTGCAATTAGGAATGCGTGTAAGGAGCTAGTAAAAATAGCTTCCCTGCTTTAGAAGTCTGTGTCAGTGCAATTACAGTCATGTGCTGGCATCAGCAGTTTCATACGTGAGCATCACATGAATGCATTCTTATTTCTCAGTTAGTTCTTGACTTTTACTGCTAGTTTGTTTGTTTTTTTACTGCAGTACAAAATTTGTTTGAAAGACATTGACCTAGAGAATCTTGCACTAGAAGCCTACAAGGAATAAGTGGAATCTGATGAAGGTTGGGTGGTGAATTGACCTTGATCGGGCCCTCACCCAGCTAGTCTCTCACTCCCTCTCCTCAATGGGTGAGAAGAGAAAATACAATTAAAATCTCATGGGTCTAGACAAAAGATCATAAAATCCTTTACCAGTGATTGTCATGGGCAAAATTTGGCACTTGGGAAAATTAATTCAGTTTATTCCCATTTGAAAGAGTCTTGGAGGATGAGAACAAAAGACAAAAATGAAAGCTGCCCGTGTCGTAAGTTTCTCTCTGCTCCACCTTCCTTCTCACACTTATCCCCTGGTCCAGACCAGGTCATTTCATGTAGTCCTTCACAAGCCATTCCAGCAAGGAGTCTTCCATGAACTGCAGTCTTCCAAGATAAATCTGCACTTGTGTGGGCTCCCTGTGGGTCACAGCTCCTACAGGAAATGTTCCTCTTCTCCCACGTATTGTTTTCCAGATTCTCAATATTTTAGCTTGGTTTTAACAGATGATTATGATATCATCTATTTATCATTTTGTATATTCCACAGTAATAAAATATCACCGACAAACAGCTCATTGTCAATGTCAGAACATCCTGTTTCTTTCAGAATGTCTCTGGGAAGAGACCCTACTGCAACTGGTGAAATTCCATCTTTAAACCAGAAGTGCGTTTATCCAGTTCAATGTAACAAAAAATTGTTGCTGTGGGATGTCACATCTTTTTCTGAATAAAACTGTTAATACAGATATCCTTGGAACCCCATTATCAAAGTGAGTGCGCTGATTTTAATACTGCCAGCTGCTCAAGTTTAGGTACAAAGCAAATGCAGAACAGTTTTTTGATCCAAGTCCTGTTCACTTAATGTTTGTTCCATTCCTATATTCATTCCCAGACATTACCTTTTGGACATCATGTGATAAATTTGTTGGAGCTCACTCAGTTTGACTATTCTGAATATCATTATAAATATTATTTCCTATCCCTTTTCAAAACATAGTCTTTATATTGATCTCTTAAGCTTACTCTAAGCTTTTTATTTGTAGCGAAAATGAAGAAATTGTATGTTAGAAGATCATTGAAAATAGTCAAACCTTCCTAAAGTTTTTGGAAGCTGGTGATGAAAAGCATGTCGAAAAAAGCTAATTGAACTGTGTTGAAAAAACATGCCTTTTGAATTCTTGCTGCTGTTCCTCGGAGTTCCTCAGAGGGGGTTTTTGTGTGAAGAAGTAGAAAACACTCTCATTTTTTTTTGTGTTTACTTCATATTTTTTACAAAGATTTCCTTAAGAATAGCAGATGACTCATTACGAGCTCTCTCTACTATAAAATTGAGTGATATCTGTTCACTGTCACATATGAAGACATGCTGTGGCTGCATTAACTGGATTGCCTTTGGTGGAAGCCCAGCAGGCACAGCAGATTAATGAATTTCTTGTTAGCAGTCAAAATGCTGTCCTAACAATACCAACTGGATGTCTGCTGGAATCAGTTCGAGTCCTATTGGGGAGAGATGGAGTTCAGTGAATGATTAGTGTCCTCTACAGGAACCTTAAAAGAAGATGATTAATCAGTTGCATGAGGTGATTAGTTAGTTTTTATTGCATAGTTTTGTTAGGTCAAAAACTTAGATAGTTAAGGCAGAAGACTTAGGTAATAAATGCTTTAAAACCTCATTGAAATGAAAATAGGTTTCTAGGCTTTTTATTTCACCTAATAAACAATGCCCCTCACAATCTTCTTCCTTGTTCTGCATAAATTGTAGTCCTATATAATTTCATCAAATCAAATCCACAGACATAGGGTCATTTATGCAATAACTCTGTCTTCTGTTTCCTAGGTAACAGACTCATCAAGAGATGAAATATAGCCACCCACTTTCTTATTCTCTGTTATTTGTTCTCATGCTAATCCATATAATTCATTAGTTTCTATCTCCTCCTCATGTTCTCCCCTTTACACTTAATTTCTCTGTTTGGTTGGATGTTGAATATTTATTTATTTATTCCATCATTTGTTCAAAAAATAGAACAAGTATTTAGAACATTTAAAACTTGACAAATTAACATACTAAAAAGTGCAGGTAACCTACAGGTGGACCATTTTCACTCTAAGAGAAGGAAGAAACATATCTTTGCAAACTTGTACAGCTCTGCAGGTAAATTGAGCAAAACAAGAAGATTGGAAAGGTGGCTTTTAATTTTTTTCATCTTTTAGATCAATATATGGGATTTAGAAGGATTATTTCTATAATCAAATTTCAAATAACATTTGCTTTGGAAAATAATAGTAAACTAAATTCAGCAGTCACATTCTGTGTCAAGTCTAAATGTTTCTATTGCGTGGAAAAATTGTTCATCCGTCACATCTAGATAGAGATACATTTGTTATGCTCTAACAAACAAGTGTGATTGTCAAATCTACCATACTCTGTCTCTGGGTGTTGAAATTTTTGAACAAGATGATGCTATCCATATTTAAGAAATATCTCTAAAGGTTCTCATTTGCTACTTTTGTTCCTGACCATCACCAAGCAGAGAGCCCCAACTTGTTGTCGTTTCATGGGTCTCATTCTCACAACAGTCTCTGATTCATTTTCTTGTAGCTGACTTCACCAGGCCACGGTAATTTCTCCATGACAAGATCTGCTGAAAGCTCTAAAGCTTTGTGATAGAGCCTGGATCATGGTGGTTGTATATCCTCTCCTCAGAATTCATAGTAACAATAGTAGCAATTGATGACAAAATGATACCAAATTAAGCTCTGTTCAGTATTTCATTGAGATATTTTCTTACCGCTTCAATGCTGGAGAATGAGGTGCAGCTACACCAGTTATGGAACACAGCAGTGAACGAGGTCATTTGGTTTCCTCTGCTTTCTCAAGCCTTTTCAGTTTGGGATGTAATCCAATTATTTTAAATGCAGACACATTGATTGCAAGTACAAAAAGCCCAAATGGTGTTCTCTAAATCTCTTTGAAGAGAGTGACTCACCCGAATTACATTCAGCATTAGAAGAGCAAAGATGTTCAGAACACTTGCTCATACTGCTTTTGATAAATACAGTTAATTACACAACTCTGCTGGGCATTGAAACACCTTCATTGAAACCCAGGAAGCAGAAGAGAACAGTCAAAGAAACCATCTTCTCCCAAAAACTTATTTGTAATATAAATGTTCTTTCAGAATGAATAAGGACTAAAATCAGAAGTTTCAAAGAGTACAAAAGGACTGCATCAAGACTTCCCCAAAAGAGGTACCAAAGTTTGATTATGACGTGTGATTTTATCTCTAAGTGCGTATGAAAATAATTTCTACTTTATTACATCATATTTACATATAATCCAGCTCATGCTTAGAGACATTTAATTTATCATCCATGTTTAGTATTTGTCCCCCTTGAAATGAAACAAGGGTTTGAAATTTCCCTCTATCTTCTCTGAAACATGAGAATTTGTCTTAGGAAGACACAAGTAGCAGAGTCAGGACAATACATGGTTTAAATTACATTTTGGATATCCTTGGGAGCTGCTTGGGACATCTGCCTTGCCGAGTCAGCATTCAGAATCCACACGTTTTGACCAGTGTGTGATAGTTTGTCACAAATTATAGACTATTATTTGTCCTAATTAAGAGTTTAGAATGTAGTCTTAAAACTGTTATTCTTCTAGCTCTCCATCTTTGCAAGGTTTGTGTGTTTGCTTACAGGTAAAAGACATAAACTTCATATTCAAGATGGAAGATGCAAATGTCAAGATTTTTCTCTCATCTTTTCTGGCATATGAATGCCAGCTTCTCCTTTGGAATTTTCTTGAGCCTCCCAAGCATCAGCAGTTTCTGCATCCTTTTTTAAAATAATTAAAGTTTTAGCTATTTGTAGTGTCAAAACTTTGTGCTCTTTTGTCCTAAGTCTTAGGATTTCATCTGTATGACTCTCAACCCTTGCAGTTGTTAGAAGTTCTCTTTGTATCACTGATGAAATCTTCTATAACCTATATAGGAAAACCTTTCAAAACTGTACATTCACTTTTAATAGGAATATGCCTGTATATATCACCCAATAAATTAAATAATTACCTAATATATTAATATTACAATAGCTAAGAATCCTAAATGTTGAGTGAGAAATCCATAAAATTCTATATGGCCATCTTTTTTCTTGCTTTTTTAAACTGTTTTCGGTCAGTCTCTCATTTCAGTCAGGAGAGAGCAAATTGGCTTTCAATTCCCTGAATGTAACACCCATATCTGGCCTGTTAAAAATAATTAGCAGCTTAAAAGTAAAATACAATGGGTCAAACTGTAGAAATGTGTTAACACGGGAAGAATATCACAGTTATCACTCTTAAGAGGGTGAAGAGAAACCAAAAATTCAAATCCATAGGGACAGAATAAAAATAGACTCCACTGCTTAAATGCTCTGAGGGTCCTCATAGGTCTGCAGAGAAAGTGGGAGTTGAAGTGAAAAATATTTTGTTTAAAAATCTTCACTCATGAGTGATGCTTTTAGCATCAGAGAGGATTTTCTGTTTTGCCTGGGGAGGCATTCCCTAAATCTGTCAGGCTTTTTGGTGTTGTAGATATGTGCTTGGGAGTGTGGAGGAATTTCTTGACATTTTGCTCATGAAGTTTTCTGAGAGGTGACTTTCACCTGGGAACAGTCTTACCACAGATGTGGCTGTGGAGGCATCCTTCAAAGAGCGTTGAGGGATTCTGCCTGTGTGCAAAGTGAAGTGGCCCAGTGGAGCAGGGAGAAGGAGCTGACATCTTGCAAAAGGAAATGAAAAGGAAATGAAGCTTTGGACGCATCCTTGGGAGCTTCATTACATTGTGCTCTGCAGCTTTAGCAGGGTGAGTGTGGTGCTGTAGTGGTACAACCCACAACAGGTACTAATGAAAAAAATCATTGGGTTGAAAGCCTCTGTTGTCAGTTTTTAAACTATTCGTGGTTGCTTATTGTTGTTGTTGTTGTTTTCCTGTAGATCCTTCAAGGGTTCTCTAAAGGATCATTGGCTACCTTGTACCATTTTCTACCCATTTTTCTTTTTTTCTTTCTGTATTCTCTATTCATTGTTCCTTTGACTACTCAACTCTGGAAATTAGTTGGGAACAACTGCTGTGTTGAGGAAGAATAGGGACCATTTAATAAAGAGTTGGGTAGAATCAGAGCTAACAGTGTGATTGGCTATTTTTAAGGGCACAGCCATTTGTTTCACTGAACAAAACATAACACATAGAGAAGTTAGTGAAATTATTTCCACTATGTCTCTGCTGTTGCTCATGTTCTTTAAGCATGTACTCAGTATTATTACATTTACATCAGTTACATTTTTTCACTTGCCAAACAGTTTGTTTGTGTGTACAGTAACTTCCCTATTTGAGCCTCGCCCTCACTTCTGACTCAGAGAGTGCAAGTGCCATTGGTTTTGTTACTGAATATGCTGGAACTCCACGTAACAGTAAAAATATAGTCCAGCCTCTTGCCTCCTAAACTGGTATGATGTTATTATTAGAATAATTGTTCTTAGAATACTGCCAGTGAACTAGCATTGTATTCTCTACTGCAAGGTAATGCTTAAATTCATTTTAGACTGGCAGAGTAACTAATAACAATCACACCACCTTTCTGTACTAAATATACATACTATCCTTGAGAAGATTGTACATTTGTTGTTTCTGCTATTTGCCTTAGCGCAATGAAGCACAGCTATATTTTTATCCCTTCATGTCTTTCATGTGCTTTTCCACTCTTCCTTTGACATGATGAAAACTTTTATTGTCTCTCAGCACGGAGGTCCATGAACTAACCACATACTGCACAAAGCATAAACTGTTTTTTGTTAGAAAATTGACTTTTGCTTGAGAAGACACTTAACAGTTCAATGAAAACCTCACAAGATAATTGCAAAGGTTGCAATTTTATGATTTTTACTCCAGGCATTATTTGTAACCAATATTTGATAATATTTCACGTGGATTTAATACCTTACAATCTTAGAGGGTAATGGAAGCAATTGCATTGACCTCAGTGAAACTGAAGACTACCCACACAGAAATTACTTCTGAGGAGTCTAAAATACATATAGCCAAAAGTCTGTTTGCTTAACACTGTGTAAGTTCCTTGTCAGGGTTTGTGATTAGAGCAATCTGATGTCAGATGAAATGAAAAAAGATCTCAAGGAGTTCACAGTAACTATGAGTTGCTTTGGAAACCGTGACAATGGGATGCTGGAGCAATGGAGCAGTGAGGGGTCCCCAGGAACAAAATTATATTAATCCTTATTTTATTATCAATTAATTGCTCAAAGGTATTCAAGCAGAAACTGTAATAGAGTATAAGGTAAAATAATAACTTGATGGTTGCTGATAGGATGAAAATATCACCTCAACTTCTTCTAGTGCTAAAAAACACAACCCCAGGGACATTTGTATATGTAAATGATAGTATAATGAAATGGACCAAGACCCCAATATGCACATTGATTTTGTTATATAAGTGTGAGTGACCACTCACCAGTTTCTGCATCATTCTTTCATTATCTTTTTATGTATAAGCCTGGAGTTATTTCCCAAAAGGTGTGCCAGTTGGTTAGGTGCCTGGCACTCTGATCTGCAGAATGGGAAGAAAATAGATATCTTGACTGTGTTGATCAGCTCTTGCATACTGGGTGAAAGAACTTTGCTTTAGAGATGTGTCCATCCTCCTTTCATTAGTAATTAGAGCTGCAATAAGGAGAGAAGTGGCTAGAGCAGATGCAGTGAAGTAGGTTGGAAGCTGATAATGATTGACCAGGTTGTGATATTTTCAGTGTAGCTACAGAGCCAGGCAGAATCTCACTTGACAATGGCTACCACAGGTACTCTTAAAAGGAAAACTTCTCTTTCAGATAAAGGAGGGACAGCCTTACCTTGAGTGCTGGGGGCAGTTTTGGGTTCCACAATATAAGATCTAAAGCAGTTAGAGAGACTCCAGAGGTGGGGCAAGAAGATGGAGAAGGCATTGAGGGACTATACAAGGAGTGGCTGAGGGCACTTAGCTTGTTCAGCTGGAAGAGACTGAGATCACACCTCACTGGGGGCTGCAGCTCCTCCCGAGGGGCAGCACAGGGGCAGCTCTGATCTCGGCTCTCTGTGACCACGGACAGGACCCGAGAGAATGGCTAGAGCTGTGTCAGGGAGGGTGATGTTGGATATCAGGAAAAGGTTCTTCCCCCAGAGGGTGGTCAGGCACTGAACAGGCTCTACCATGGAAGGGGCATAGCCCCAAGGCTGCCAGAGCTCCCTTCCAACTCAGGATATCCTATCCTATGATGCTTTTTAAAATGCAGATTTCTAATGTTACCTTCATTTATGAATAATAAATGCATGTACATGTATGTGATACAACGATGATGCAAATTTCTTACCTGACTGGATGGCAGTGTGGAATGCCCCTGGATGTGAGCAGTACTAGTATTACTTCTGCTTATCTCACATGGTCAGCCTGCAAGCCGTCTCCTATCTACAGTTCAACTCTGTAGCTTATTGATGAGTTGTTTGTGACAGAATTCATTGTATATCAATAAGTTATCTCCTGAGAATCAAAACTGCTTTCTTTGCAAAGAAGACTTTCACATATACAGCAGGTAAAATTTCATAGACCTCTCTGCCCCTCCTGACAGGCTGAAACTCCCATTTAGAGAGATACAACCTCTTCCCATCTGTCTTAGGAAAATGTTCACTCTGAGCAACTTGAAATGATGCTCAAATTACATTTACCAAGAAAACTGATTCACTCTTGGTGTAGTAGGTGAAAAATTTCCCTTTTATAAGGATAGAGAGTGCTGTTTTCATCTGATTCCAGGTCAAAAGCTGCACTTTTATGCCTCCCTTTACTCTAATAGTTTTTATCAGATGTGAGCTGCTTATCAGGATAAAATCTGCTTAAATAAACCATGGGAGCATGTAAGAGGGGGCTGTATGCTAATTATTGGTTCTAGCCATCATGTGTTTGTTTAGGACCCAGAGACTCAGTTACCAAACCAAATCAGAGCCAGAAAAAGAGGCTTAACAAGTCAATTGCCTTGCCTTAGGAAGGCCAAGAATCACAGAGTATTTCTCAGTATTAGGTACCAAAACTTTAGCCCTTGTGGCTATTTTAAGGGAAGATAGTGAATCTAGAGAAAGACAATTCTGCAGTTTATCTTCAGTAAAGCTTAAGCAGTATTTTGAAAAATAAGTTTAAAAGAGAATGACATCACTTGTGTAAGTAGTATTGCAAAAACAATTTTGAGACCTGTTTTCTTGGCCAGAGTCTTTTCCTGTACATCCTCTGATAACATCAGAATGCCTAGAAGGATAACCAAGGAGAAAAGATAAATAATACCTAAGTTAACAATATTTAAAACAAACATAGTTTGTGAGAGTAAGAGGAAAAGGTTTGTGGACTAATACATAGGATTACTTTCTTCTGCCTTAATTTACCTGTCCAAGATAATAATCATATTGATACATTAGATTTCTTGTTTCACTGAACAAAATATAACACATAGAGAAGTTAGTGAAATTATTTCCACTATGTCTCTGCTGTTGCTCATGTTCTTTAAGCATGTACTCAGTATTATTACGTTTACATCAGTTACATAACAGAAACAATAAGTTTCCTATCAGGGATTTCGAAGAAGCTGAATGAGAAGGCTAGTCTGTATTAGTTTATCCATAAATTGGGTAGGAAATAAGAATAAATTAATTGCTCTGGAGTTAATGATATAGATATTTATGATAGGCTTCAGAAAACTGTGGAAATGTTAGATAAATGCCAGTATTACTGTCACAGGAATATGCTTGGACTCCCTCTGTGAAGACAGCAGTTTGATAATATACATCAAATTATTAGAGCAAGAATGGAAACAGACCAACAGCTTTTTTTATACTGCAGTGAAAATATTGAAATTAGAGATTCCAGCTGGCACTTCACTCATAGGAAAATACTCCAAGAAATCAATGGTTTTACACAAGGAGTTTTACAGGAGTTCTGTACTAGATGAATAGAGAAGACTTTTTTTTATAAGATAGATGCTGTTTATCCTATCTTCCCTGATTTGTAATAAATTTGTGTCTTATCACTTTCATTGTTAATTATGATTCTTTAGGTTGAACTGATAACATTACAAAGGAAAAAAAAAAAAAAAAAAGCCAGAGTGGAGAAGATGATGGATACCTGTTTGTGTGTGCATGCCTCGGACATGGAAACACAAATAGAGAATATGACACAGTTGTAGACTGATGGAGAGGAATTTCAAATGTCCTGTGTATGGAGGGGTCTTAAATATCTCACCTGTGGTAGACTATCTTTTCCAGACAGATCACAGAGATGTTCCCTCTGTACTACAGATCTTTTTGTTGCAATGTAAGCAGTGCAGCGTTTTTGTTGGCTACACTCACTGTGCAGCATTTCTGAGCAACTGACAGGCCTAAATAAAGATATTAGTTAGAGGTACCCTTGATCTTCAAAAAGATACAGTTTAGTTATGAAAAATTATTTTTATGCATCTACAGAAAAATTTTTAGATTTTGCTTTCTCATCAGCTGAAAATATAAACTAAATTGCACAATCACTAGTTTTCCTTATCTTTGAGGAATTCCTCAACTCTTTCCACAGCTGCAGGTAACTTTGCAATTGAACCATATGCCTTTATCTGTATACAGATAAAGATACAGATTATAAATGTGAAGGTCAAAGATCAAAATATCAGCTGTAAGGAAATATGAACTTTCAGATGAATAGTTCCATACGTTTGCTTCATCCAAGCCCAGCAGGGGTTTTTTTGAAATTTTTTCCCTACTACAACTTGATATGTATGTCTCATCTTAAAATTATGAGGAAGCAGTTTCATACTCCTTATTTCAGCTTTGAAAATTACTGAGGAATTCAAGTCTCCACTAAAAAAAAATTAAAACAAAAAAAGAAACAAAACCAAAAAACTAAACAACAACAAAAAAACCAACAAACAAAAAACAACTGAGGAGACAAATATAAATAATGATTAGGTAAGCACTTTCAAATGCAAGGAAATAAAAAATTTAAAACTTTTCCAATATTTCCATATTTATAGGACATAATGATTGCAAAAATTGTTGTGGCTTGCTCACAAACATACACTTTTAATTGTTTCCTCATTTGAGGGCATTGAATAGTATTTCCCCACGCTGATCATTCTTACTACATGCAACAGCAGCATTTGTGTGATTGTGACACAGTTCCCACATGCTGGTATTCATGATGCCTGTGCGAGCACATCGATGTCCTGGAACATATTCTATGTCTATAAAATATCTATTCAGATTATGTAAAATCATCATAGTTCATGCAGCAATTTTCTTTAATAATGATTGTATTTTGTAAAGGATATTTGTGCAGACAGGGCTTATTTAAACCAAGCTTTTATTGCTGTGGATATGTACACAAAGGATCTCAGTGAAATAGTTTATCAGATAAGCTTCTATCTGATCTATATAATTGCCAACACGACATTTTTCTCCAGCATCAAAAATTAAATAAGCATAAAGGAAAGCCTATAAAAAAGTTCTATAAATAAAAGATAACTTATTAGCTGTCATAATAAAAATAAAACTAAATGAAAACAAAAATTAATATTTATTTCTAATAACATAGTCTTTCAAATTACATGGTGCTTTTCATTTTTAGTTCTAAGCTGGCATTCCAAAAAACCTCATTTTTACTGCCCTTTGGAAAACAGAGTGCAGCAAGCTCAAATCCATTTAATTCAGACAAACCAGGGAAGATCCAAACTAGAAATTTAGTTTACTCAGTCCTCTGGGGTGCCTTGTACCACTGAACTCTGTCATTCCTATTTGCCTAGGAAGGAAGGAAGGACAGAAAAGGAAATCAAGAGACATATGTACAAACTATGATAAAGACAAAGGGAATCAAAAAATTCCATGGACATGAATAGAAAAATAAATATAAAAATGACAAAAGCTAATAAAGGCAGAAATAAAGGAAAAGATCGGAGAGAATTGTTAGGGAACCAACCTGAACATGGAGTCAAGCAACACTGTGGAAAAGATGGATGAAATTTTGACTTTTTAATGGACTTGAGTGACTTACCACTCCTAAATTTCCTGAATGATTTGTACACTGTATTAACTGCAGCCTAGTAAGTACAGGTTTTTTGTCATTCCTAGGCTGCAGAAAAATGACCAGAGCAACAGAATATAGGAGGTGGCACTATGGATTTTCTGGTTAAAAGTTCTTGAGCTCTAGAACTCTGGCAGGCTTGTTGATGTGGTCACTTCCCTATCGCAAGGAAACTACTCAGTATGAAGTACATAATCTGGAATTTCAAACTGTTAAAACATTGCTTGGGGTCTTGTAGATTTTTTAATTGCTCTGTTAAAATGGATTTTCCCACCTTTTCCCTTTAATCAACTTTTGAGCATAGACTAATATTAAATTGTGACAATAAAGAAAAGAAGCAATACTGTTTTAAATAATGCCAATATTAAATACTCTTTTAAATATGCAAATAATAAAACCTACTTAACAACTGTAATGGCAACATCATATTTTTTCTGTATTACAAGGTGACATTTGCAGTCTGTTTAGGCCTGGAGGTGCACCTACAATGCTCAGCAATAGGTAATCTGTTGAGAAAACACCTTTATTGTGAACAGTGTGAATCTAAGTTTCCCCCAGGCTGTAGGCTGAGCCGAATGCACAATTTAATTGAATAGTATGTGTGTAGAGCAGAACTGAATATGAATTTATATTTGAAAGAAAACACTTTAGTCTGGTATTTACCATAGTTCAACAACTGGATTGTGTGTATGTATAGCCTGAGATATTTAGTTTTCCCTATGTGAGTGATTAATTAAGAGTATTCTGAAACTAACAAACAATGAAACCAGAAGCAACATGCATTTATTAAACATCTGCACAATTAAGGTCTCTACTTGGAATATGAAAGATTTTTCACCCACTTTGCAAAAAAAATTATGCTTTTCTTCAAGGAACAGCTTACAGACTTACATAAGTGTGCTGGATTTATGAAAATCCATATTTTAAGCTATTTATTTTGTCCTGCAAAGATAAATTTTAAAAAAATCTTAATTTTTTTTTTCCTTAAGTATTCATGGAAGTTTGTGTTAATTAGTTAATTTTAATGTCTGGAAAATTCAAGTGTGCCAATACTTGCCATAGTATGAAAACAATGGAACTGGGTTGTTATGGAAATGTATTCTATTCTGTAATTAAAACAAGTTTCTATAGAAACACTGGTGTTGAATGCATGTCAGTGTTTTCATGGGCAAGTATTTTTAATTTTGTAACCCAAATAACCTCCAGCTAGAACTTGGGTGACAAACTATCAGCTGTCATGAAGTTTACATAATATGAGGAAGTTAAAATAGCTATTATATTCATTTATATATGAAATTATTAAGGGGTCTGTAGGGCCATGTTCACTTGTTTGTGAGACCTGGGGCCACCTGGAGAGGCAAATTGCTTTGAAAATTCTTCTAATTGAGAATTGCTTCTAGAGATTTGTTGTTTTCTTGCCAGAAACTGACTTATCATAATAATACTTTGTAGCTATTGCTTGGTAAACACATGTTTTTAAGTCCAAGTTTCGACAGTCCTGTGATATTATAGTAAGGAGAAATTGCACTTGAGCTTTAGGGCACTCTTTTAGAGCTGAGATCACATTTCACGTTAATAATGCCATCAGTATTTGTTATAAATTAAAGAGACATCTTTAATTAAAGAGAAATCTTTACCCTGACACAACCTTATTTGGAACATTGGCAAAGATGTGGAATTCTACAAAAAGAAGGGCCAAGTCAATGATTTATCTGTTTAAAATTCTGTCCATTCTAGGATTCTTTAATAAAAATCTTAAAATCAGATATTTGACTTAAAAATATGTGACCTTTATTTTTATTTTTTTTTAAAGACAAAAAAACCTTTGGACTTGATGTTTTGCTTAAATCCAGTTTTTCAGAGAGATTATGTCTATATAGTGATTATAAAAAAAATTAAAGTGAATTTAGATACATTCAGTCAGGAAATCTTAAAATATCACTTTTGCTATGGATCTTTCTCCAGCTACGTGTGATCAATGCAACTGAAAAATACAAACCTTGTTCCCTGCAGAACATCTCATATGCAGCATCTTAGACTACTTGAAAATATTCTATTATGAATGACAACACTACATCACATTTCTAGAACTGTCTCCAGCCATAAGGCAATGGAAAATGGAAATGATTTGGAGGCAACATCATGAGACTGCTGTTGAGATTATGTTAATTTTTTCTCTTTTTCATTTCAAGCTGAAAAGTAAATCCAATCATTATCTCAATCATCAAGTAGCACAGCCACAGAGACTTATTCAATGCAAAGATATTCAGAGTCTATGGGGAAGGGAACATACTCACCAAAACAGAAAATCCAATCTTACGTAAGTCTTTTTTGCTTAAGAGTAATAGAAAGCAAAAGCCAAAAGCCGGGACATTAGCTTAATTCATTGAGAGGTTTTGTTGTTGAAAATGTAGCTGTTTTTTACATATCAGGTGAAATAGAATTGAAAACTTCCACATAAGCAGCTGCAGGATAAGACAGACAGCAAGTCAACAGTATGGGCTGGAAGGCACCTCAGAGCTCTCTAGTTCTGCTCAAAACAGGTTCAGCTACATCAGGTTCTTGTCCGGATGAATTTCTAGTATCTCCAAGGGCAGAGATTCCTCATCTCCAGACCATCTGTTCCAGTGTTTGACCGCCATCATCAAAATACATTTTCCTTATTTTGAGATGAAGTTTCTTATGTTCCATGGTCTCTCATTCCCTCATCCTTTCACTGTGAGCATCTGAGACACACTGGGAGCCACATGTTGGCTCCTGTTTGACTTGTCCACCAGAACCTCCAGGTCCTTTTCTGCAAAGCTGCTTTTCTGCCCAGCTGCCCCTGGCTCCATCTCATGCCACCTGAGAGGCACAACATGGTGGGTTTTTTCATTCAACTATCCCCACCAACCCATTCCTTCCAGCCTCTAAAATTGTCCGTGCCCTCAGTCTCCTTCACAGGGAGTTCATGGATATTGCACACAAATTAAGAGCACACACCATCCTGCTGTCCTAAGTAGTTCATCAAACTGTTCACTGCTGCTGACCCCAGTATCAATCCCAGAATAACATTATTGGCATCTGACCCCTGCTTGGACACTTTGTTACTGATCACCACACCTTAAACCCTAAAGCCCAGGAAAATTTCCACCCAGTTTATATTCTACTTATTTAGATGTAGATTTTATGTGCAGTTTTTTTAAAGTTTCTAAATCTTCCAGAACTAAAAGGTAAAAAGGGTCACAGTTAATGTCTAAATAGTATTGGAAATGGTGTTAGATACTTCAACATTTGTAGTAACATCTGGGATAGGCTTAATCTAGGTTAAAATCTCCACTGTGAACAAAAAAAAAGCAAAGTGCATATGGATTTCAAATTTTATCAAGGTATATAAAGATCCACTACTTGGTTCTGCATTGTTGGAAAATAGACAATTTGCAGAGTTTTAAAGTCCTCTGTTAGCAATGTTATTATGTACCTTCATGTTGCATTGTGTGTTTGAGGCTGACAAGAACAGAATATCATTTATAACTGCAATTTCTTTTATTTCTATAGACACCTAATGATGTATTTTAAACCTTATCTTTGGGCCACCAGTCTAGAAATTCTTTGTCTGTGGGATTATAAATAACACAACTGAGGAACAGAAATGCAGACCACATAAATTTTTTAAAATCTTCCCACAACCTAGAAAAATACTGTAAATTTGTATGGTGTAGAATTGATTTGCACAGGCATAATTATGAAGCACATGAATATTAGGGGGAGCATCCCCAATGGTATCTGCTTTGACTGCATGCTAATTGGATAAAATAAAGGATATATTGCAGTATCAGTTGAAGAAAAGGGGAAACAGACTGTGTATTTAGATCATAACATTCAGAGTTCGGCCATCCAGCCAATGCTACGTCCAGTAAGTGATCCATCTGTCAAATCCCCGTGTCTCAAATTTAGAGACAAGTATATCATGTGAAACAGTGCCAAATGCTTGGCACAGATCCAGTTATTTGATGGTTCAAGCACTGTACAAAACAAGGCCCATTTGTGCAGCTGATGCCATGGCCTTTTGCTGAGCAAATGACTTTAATACTGCTGTGTGATAAAAGCAATTGATGTCAAAGCGATAGTGGGTAGTGGTTTCTCTCCCTCTAATGGATCACCCTCTTCACCTGCTCTAAAATAATGCAACTAGAATAAGCTATGGCATTTGCAAAGCTCAGCAGCAACCCTCACACGTTGCATAAAACTCTGGGGTGCACAGCTGTATAATTTTATGTTTTGTCAGACCAGTGTTTAGGCAGGGAGGGTAAATTAGCTGTAGCCAAAGGGGAAAGAGAAGGTGCAAATGAGATTTATTCCATTCACATGAAACTAATGACAAATGTATCAAGTACATAACAGGCTCGGTGATTCATCCAGGATAACTGTTCTCTATTTCCTTGAACTTTAAGACTATTTTTTTAAAATCTTCTTTTCTTTTTCAGTTTTCCAAAATGGCCTTTAAATTTTCTGAGAAGACTCAGAGATATAGATGATGGCACAAGTTACGAGTGATGAAATTAAAACGCTTTTTAGTCTTCTTCTGACTTAAATAGTTCCTCAGAGAGAAAGAAAAATATGGTTGTTCTTCAGAGTATTTAGCCTGTACAGTGGCATATAAACATACATATTATGCTATTCCTTTTTCTACTGTATGAAAAATGACTGTAGGGTGAACCTACATGTTTCATCCACAGAAGAAAGCCCACCTGTTGGCCACAATCCTTCTGTTCCTTGCAGTTTCAGCCTTGTTTCTACACACACCATCTGAACTGGATATCAGTCCTTCAAACACACTAAATCCCAAGGGCTGTTTGTTATGGCAAAACACAAAACGGTTGTAGGCAGGAGTGTAATTTTCTGTGTCACTCTCTTCTGTCTTCTACCAAAATCTGACAACGTGGTCTTGTTAGCAGAAACCAGTAAAAACACAAAATCTAACTCCAACGTAGCATTAAGAAGCAAGCATTCTTTATTTTGCCAGATTAATCTGTCAACATTCTCCCCCTTTTAGGCTTGGGAAGCTTGTTTTCCCTTCAAGCCTTCCTAAGCCTTGCTTAACTTCTTTGCTAACCTCACCTAAGTTCCTCACCTTGCATTAGCAATCATGTTTTTCACGCAGCTTAAAGCATCATAATCACAGTTATTAGTAGACTTACAATCATACTTTGCAAAAACTCAACCAGTCAGAGAATATCCATGTTCTTTCAGTGTTTTATTTAACCATCCATTTTCTAATCCTGGTCATAATTCTCTGCTAGATACAGCAACAGCTTTTAATCTTTCTATCTGCGTCAGAGTCCAGGGCATTCCTCTGGTTGCCCTGGATGGTCACAGACCTCGGTAGAGGGGTCTGGGACCTGAGAAAGAGAGTTTGAAACTAGGACAGGGGGGTCTGTGCAGGGGGTTGCCTGGCACAGAGCC
>VXBB01017062.1:20154-35989 GCA_013399915.1 Illadopsis cleaveri
CGAACCACCACCTGACTCTTGGGTGAGAGAAACATAAACCCGAGATATCTGATTATCCAATTTAGCAGTTACATTTGAAACATGCACACAAGTGTTTCAATTCAAATAACCACACACTCTATTTTCATATAACAATAAATCTAAAGCAAATCTTTTTCCTGGACTCATTTTAGCAGTCCCTTGCAGTTCTTTTTTTTTTTTCCCAAAAAATCCTAATTAGTTGCATTAGCTAAAGTTTCCATTTGTCAATGTGTCCATCATAAGGAAAAATTTTCTTGTATTCCTTTCAAATTTGCATAGGTGTTATTTCCTTCTCAAATGTGTTCCTATAGGAACACATATGTGTTCCTATATTTTTGTCAAATTACTGACTAAGACCTCCCATGGAACTGGATTTTCTACTGGGGTTTGTATTGGCAAGCAAGCTGTTTCAGAACTCTGAGCAAAAATACCAGTAATACAAATGCTCCCCACAAGACATAAAATAGAAAACAGTCTTGTTTCCTACATGTTTTCGTGCATAAAGGATTATCCTCCAGTTCACAGTGACAGGGGATTGCAGGTTTTACCCATGTGGGATGAAGCAAAGGCTGTGATGAACCTGTCCCCACAGGGAAGGATTTCTTCCTGATGTCTAATCTAAATCTCCTTCACCTTAAAGATACTGGAAAGGAAGATAAGGCTTGAAATCTGAAACACGGGGATTTAGAAGTATTTCAGTAACATGTAAAAGCACAGTTCAGGTGCTGCTTTGAAACATCTTATAGAATAATGATGATAATCCCAGGCTCTGAACAGCCTGCAGCAGTGCTTAAAGTCCAGCATTCTCAAAGTAAATTGCAAAGTTTGAAGCATGTTAAACAGTGCTGGAATTAGCATAAATTTCTGTCTCAGTAAATTTTTGCCTTAAGAATGCCTTGTAACCACTCACTGAACAAAATTATAATGGACTTCTAGGGATACTTTATGATTACTGCTAAGACCATGTGTTAAATTAGTTAACACCGGTATCATCTATAATTGATCTCATATGTAGATTTATAAATGCCAGGTATAGGGTGAAGCATATAAAGGTTTAAAAATTAAGTAATGTTAATTTATTAATATTAATATAATGTTATATTTAATCTTATAATTAATATATAAAATATAAATATTAATATAACATTATATAAAATGTTAAAATGAAACGGATGTTTATTATCATAAAAACAATGTTCAAAGATTGTATTACACTAAGAATATGTTAAATGCTATGCTGTAAAAACCTATCTTTAATTCTCAGAGAGGTTTTTCTCCAGCAACTAAGAACTAAGACTAATCTGGATAATTTTTTCCCTTGAAGGCTTATATTATTTTGAGGAAACCTGGCAGATATATCCATGTATAAAATAGTTTATTCTGGAAAAATGCCACTAATTACAGGACTTAAGTGAAATACATTGCAATGTCTTTTTACATTGAAGTATGAACGTGGAAATCAAAGTCACATAAGTACATTTGCAAGTGCATTTAGTAATAGCAAAGACATTACATTTTCCTCTTTCATGTCCACTATAAAAAACTACCCAATTAAAATGTTTGATAGACAACCTTGGCGATAAATGTCTAATTTGGAAAATATGTAAGGTTCTTTACTTGCAAATTTCACTTTTACTTTAAAACATTTAAAGGGATTGTTTTGAAATTTTCTACTAGTATCTAAAAATAAGGAGGTAAAATTAATAAGTAATATGGGTATTAGGGACATCTTCCAAAATATGGGATTAAATGCATAAGTTTGTAGCATGCTTTCATAAATAAAGAATTTGTTATTCCACCACTAGAAGTTGTAGAATGAGTAAGAAAAAGCATAAGGAAATGTGAAATAGGCAACAGCTCTGTGCCTTTGGGGGGGGGAGTAAAAAAACTAAATTAAATTAAAATTATTAAATCAAATTCTATTAATTAAATGTAAGAGCTACTCATTTCAAATCAGAGTTTAATGACTTTATTTTGGAACCTGCTGGTTTGGGGTTTTCTTTGCCTTTTTTTTCTTGGTGGTACCTCTGAAGTTCATAAACCTCTACATTTAAGTTGAACATATTGTTGAAATTGAAGGGAAATCTGGAGGAATAGAAGCAGAAATATCACTGTTATTAATTTATTAAATTAGAGTTTCTTCATTTGTTTATGTGTGTCAAGAAAGCACAAGACTTGATTTTATCCTATTTGGAAATTAAAATGACCAGTGCGATAGTGTTAATTTGTTCTTGACCAGGGAAAATACTTTTCCAATTGATCTCTTTCCTGGCTGTAACAAAAGCAGTTCTTACCATGGATGAAGTTTCCCCTCTAGAACAAATTTAGGACCATTTCAGCAGCCAGAGTAGCAGAAAAATAGAAAATAAAATGCTTTATTCCAGAGATTAGTAAGTGCAATTTATTATCACTCACAAGAAGCAGTTTCTTTATTTGCATACAGTTCTTGCCATCTAAAAAACTATCCAAATATTAATGAGGCTGCAAATATTTGCAACTTTTGCCTTACATTCAAGCTAAGTTTGTGAAATGTTTGCCCTAGTGGACTTCATTCACCTAGGCATGCAGAACTAATTAATAGTGATAGCTGAACTCCAAAGAGATTCCTGAATTCTCTAGATTTTAACATCTTACTTTGGATCTCTTTCCCAGAACACAAAAGGCTTTCTAGTTACTAATATTTGGAAACAGATATGTATACCCTTTGGGAAATATTTAATAGCAGTACTCTGCATTTATGCTTTATTTTACTGATTAAGAGGACAGGAATCATTCCTTCCTTCAGTAGCTCTTATTAACTTCTTTGGAAAAATCTGTGGGAAAGATCATCTTACAAAATTTGGCCAGGTTTTTCATGCAGGAATTTATTCTTCATGCAGTAAAGACCCACTTTAAAAAAGGAAAATTTGGAAGGACAGGTAAGATGTGACTGTCTTGGTTTGCTGCCTTTTCTTTGACATCACAGTGAGTTCTGATAGGGCAACCTCAGCTCACTCATTCCCTAAATTCAAAGTCCTGCAGCAGAAATTAGGGTTTGAAAACAACTGATGTAGGACTTCTTTGCCCAGAACCCTTTATCCACAGCTGACCACCTGCACAGCCTTTACAGTTTCCAGTGTTCTCACATGGCCATTCTAAAATTAGTACAAAAAATTAAAATGTCATTAACATAAATAGCACCTATATTATAGTTTATCCATCAAAGTGTAGATATAAATTGGATTTTGAAATTATATATTTTTAAAATAATTTAAATAATTTAATTTTTAAGGAAGCCCAATCATGTATTATTAGGGTATCTATAAAGCTCAAAATGTGCTAATTATTTGATATAATTGGTTTAAGGGTAGCATATTCTGTGTTGAATGAAGAGGAAGAATATTAATTATGGAAACAAATACCTTTATTGAATTGAAATATAACATAACTTTATTGTTAACATTTGAGGTTACAGGTTAAAATATTCAATTCCTAAGAATGTAATAGTAAAATTTTGAGGCAGCAGATACATGTTAACATTCAGCTTGATTACTGGGCACTGAAATCTTAAAGTCTTAAGGGACTTAAAACCTTAAGTCTTGTAAAGACTGACAGTCCTAAACATTTGCTTTGAGATTTTTCAATGAAAAGTCTATGAATATTAAAATTAACTGTATTTAATACTTTGGCTTTTTTTTCACCTTCATGCATTTGTAAATGTCATCTATTAAAGACATTTCATATTCATGTTGAGTTTTCTTGATTCCTTTGGTTTATAACAAAGCCTAAGCACTAGTTAACTATAACTTTTAGCATGAAAATGAAGCTGGAGATAATTCGGATTTTATTTTGTAGGTAAAATAGATTTATGCGTCAATCCAATTTGCAGGCACTGAAAATTATAAAATAATACAAGGAGGCAGATTTGTGTTTCAGAATTTTAGGGGTTGCAAGCAAATAAAACTTGTGTCAGAGCAAGTTTTCATCCTGATGGGAACAGATCATTGGTAAGAATTCTCTTGCAAACTGGAAATTGTGGTTCTAGTAGTTTCTGTGCTTGGATATCAGGAAAAGACTGAGGAGAATTTTGGTAGATCTTGAAAATCCAGTGAAAGTCACTTTTGAGATAATCTCTGGTGTTATCTGGCCCAATAATTTTATGTTGTTAACTTTCAAATAAAAAATATCATTTCTGTGCTTGAAAATATATCAAGATTGTTTGTTTTCTAAATAAAATTAATGACAAAAAGGTACTGCAAGAAATAATGCCTAGTTGCATTCTTTAAATTCAATTCAGTGAAATTGTAACTTCTTAAATGTATTTGAAATTGTCAAAATATGTCTATTTGCCTCCCATATCTTGAAATGCCACAGCATACCTCAATTTCTCTCACAAATACTGCAGAATATTTTCTCTGTATGTCTTTCAGGTTTCACTGTAGTTACTAAACCTAGTTTTTAAAAAATGTGGGTTTATGAGGCCAGGGCAGGTATTTTCTTTGTTCTCATGCTCACATGCTTCCTGTTAGATAAATTCACTTTGTTTCCCTTTATTGGTATGTGGGGTCGTTCATGAGTGGAAGACAGACTGTGATTGTGCATCAGTCCACCTTTATAAAAAATTCACACAGTGCAAATTTTCGTGATGCAGCCCAGTATATGATAAAGATGGATGTTGCATATGTATTTATATACATGCATCTGTATATAAAATGTACTTTTTGTACTTCTGCAGTAACTGTAAGATGCATATGAATACAGTGGGGAATTTTAAGCTGTTAGCAATAAACATTTAGGGGGAAAAAAAAAAGAAATTGTGTTATACTGCTTTTTTACCTTCAGCTCAGCAAGAGTCTGTAGCAAGCTTTGTTTTGCCTGTGATGTTTCCAAACCAAGAGCAGTTACAACTCCTTGCAGATACAGATTTGAAAGCCCAGAATGTTTATGTCATGTTTAAAGCTCTTCAAATTATTTTTCCTGCAATAGCTTGGTCTTAAATCTCCACCCAGATATAAGGATTGCAGTGACTATACTTTCATTCACTTGAAGTACTAAGTGTTGTAGTCACCACATGTTCATCCTCAGGGTTATTGCTTATAGACTGTTAACGACTGACAGTTGTTAAAAAAACAACCATTTAACTACAGCTCAGTTCCTAGTGAATTACTAGTAATGGATATATTATAAAATCTTTAGCAAGGTGTCTGCTGAACTGTCTGAAATGTAATATATTCTGAACTGAACTGTCTGAAATGTAATACATTCTCCATAAACAAGTCCTGCAAACAAGTTTTGTTTGCTCTTTTCAAATGCCTTTAATTCCTTACAATAGTTGCTAAAATCTTACACAAAAGGAACAATTGACAAAAGTTGAGATTTAATGATTTTCCCAATCTTGTCAGTGATTTACCTAGGATGGAGCTGTGACTGGTGAACAAAGATTCTGATCTCAGTTGTGTTGATGCAAGCTTATAATAAATATAGTGAAAGGATATATACAAAATACAGGAATATCCCCAGAAGAGAATATCTGTCAGAGCTGAATGAAGCCCACTTCTAAATATTGAATCATGTCCCTGCATGCAAGTAGCCAGACCTGCCATCCAGCTTGGGCATGGCAGCACTGGAAAGAGCATGTGATGGTATCCAGCAAAATCACTTTTAAGCCTGTTGGACGTCTTGCCTGCTCAGGTAACACATCCATACCTGCTCTTAAACATGCCAGGTCCCTGTGGCACTGCAGCTGAAATGGAGACATCCTCACAGTTTAAGACTTTGTCCTAGTTTATTAAAGACTGATTATTAGCCATCCATTCCAAACTATGAGCAGCAATTACCAAAAATAATGATGTTGTGTTATTCATACAGCTACCAGCATGCCAATGTAAGTGGTCCAGTACATGCTCTTCATCAGCCCAAACATCCAAACATGATTCATGGTGTTCATAAGCTAGTAAATTTTACAGAGTCCTAGCCAAGCAGTGTTGCTAATTTGATGCACCTACAATGAGCTGACCATCTCTCATTTTCTCTGAAGTTGTTTATTACTGTAATAGGGCCTCTTACTCATTAAATCTTGTCAACATGACTGATGCTTAGTACAGTAGCTAAAAGATTATTATGAAAAATGGCTATCAAGAATGTGATGGAATGAATAAACCCTTCTGCTGAAGGTGTCTTTTGGGGAAGAATCTCATTTCAATGCCATGTGAAGATTTGGTTAATTGTTGCCACGTGAATATAAGATTCCCAGAAGACTCCAACAAAAGGAAATCAAGAGACTGAATGAAATTTGAACAGCAGAAAAAGTAACACTATAAAGTTTGCAAAAATAGTGAGGAAAGTGAAATTATTTGAGCAGAAAGATAAATTCAAAGTACTGAGCAGGTGCATCAAGAGGGTCTGCTCCACAAAACAGGGCTTGTAGGTAACCTGGGAGCAGGGCTCCCTCTCTCCACTGGTATCCCACTGGATCACAGCCCCCTCCAGGGATCACCTGCTTCAGCCTGGGCACCTCCCCCAGGGGCTGTGGGTGGATCTCTGCATCCCTGTGGATCCCCAAGGGCTGCAGGGGCACAGCTGCTCCACCATGGTCTCACCATGGCCTGCAGAGGAATCTTGGCTCCAGCACCTGGAGCACCTCCTGCCCCTCCTTCTCCCCTGACCTTGGTGTCTCCATGTTGTTCCCTCACATATTCTCACCTTCTCCTCTTCTCTAGCTGGAAAATTACAACTACCCCCACCTTTGTTCTGATTTTCTTCTTAAATCTGTTATCACAGAGGCATTACCAGCCTCTCTCATCGACCCAGCCCTGACCAGCTGCAGGTGCATCTTCAGATCCATCAGGGATTGGCTCTGCTGGACATGGTGGAAGCTTCCAGCAGCTTCTCACAGAAGCCATTTCTGAGTCCCTCCACTACCAAAAACCAGGTTGTGCAAAACCAACACAACAGTATACAGCAGAATTAATTTAGGTTCTTTCCTATCAGGCTTCCTAATTTTTGAATTCACCTAGCTGATTAATAGTCCAGGTATCATTATTAGCCATCCTGCCATCATTCATGTTGGGTGAGGCTTACATTTCTGAGTGTTCAATATCATGTGGCTTCAACAAAGGATCACAGTTATTTTAACACTGACAGGATAATCAGTATAATTGTGATTTATTAGGATAGGTCACTCTTCACTGCATTTTAATAACCTTTTTTAATCGGAATCAGGAATTGGGCTAACATTCTATATACTGGATGTTACTTAAGGGTATGATCTGAGGAGTGGTATAGGTGAGAGTCTTATCTACTTTAGTTTTGGTTACAGTTAGAGAGCAGTGTCAAATTATTTGAACTGAGCAACTGGCACACAATTAGAAAATGTGCTCTGGATTTATGGGTCTGGAAACATAATGGGACCTAATTTCTCTCAAAAGTTTCTGAAGTGATTCATTTTGCTGGATTCATTAGCTACTATTGTGATCTTAATGAGAGATTTTTTTCAGTGCTCATGTTCTCTTTGAGGCATCCTGCACCTGTTTCTGAACAATATTAAATCTCCACTGAGACAGTGTTTAGCTCACCCTGTGCTATCTATTTTTCTGAGTACATGTACCATTTGTAACAAAGAAGTTAAAACTCGTGTTACTGACCAATTCACAACAGAGGATTTGTTTGCTTTCCTGAGGTAAAGGAAATACTGAGAGATGCCCTGGGCAGTTCTTGTGTCATGTCTGTGTTGTCTGATAGACTGAACTGTCCTGTCTTAGAGCACCCTGTAACACACCCAACCCAATCCTAACTTTTTTCTGTGTAGACACCCTGTGACTGTCAGGACAATGTGCACAAAGACTGGGACAAAGGAGAGGAAAGTGGCAAGGGAGAGTTTCCTAAATACCCACTGCAAGGACTGATGATTCTCTTCTTGAGACTCCTGGTGCAGGAGCCAGAGGTGAAGATGGCAAGTGCAAAGGTCTGGTTTTTTATGATGTGAGTTCCCTGATAGTTCTGGGTTCCTCCATACACACCTCTTTGCCATTCAAAATATTGCTGGATGTTCATGAACAGGAGCTACAGAAGGCTTTGGACCACAGAGAGCTGTTTTCTCGACATGAAAAGAACTGAGCTGTCCAAAAGTAATCATGTTTCTCCTTGTGTCTAGCTGCAATAAACTATATTATTGCCTCAATCCTCGTGTCCAGGTCATCCGTATCCAAGGCCAAATTATGCACATTTAGATAGGAAACTGCAGAGTAGATTATTTCCCTTTAGGCTGTGTTTCAAGAAGGGTTTGTCTGACATATTCTCATCTACTTGTAGAAATGGTGCTGAGATGTTTTGAACACTGACTCAGAATCTTCTGGCGTACCAAGCTGCAATAGCATTCTTCTTCATTCATTATCAATAACAATTATACATTTAAGATTCTTATTGAAGATTTGTTTTTCTGATTAATTTGATAATGATATTTTAAAATCTTGTACCTATACTGGTGATACTTTTTACAAATCAATCCTAAATATAGTCTGGGAACTCCATTTGCCAATCTCAGTCTTTTTGTCATTCCTTTCCAGTGGCTGTGTGTGAAATGAGCTCTCATTGATAAAATCCTGGCAGACTGAAATACTCTACAGCCAGATCATCACTGTTTCATGGTTGAACAGGGATAATGAAAAGCAGTATATGCTTGGGTATAGAAGTGAGTAAGAATTACATTAAGCAGATTTCCAGTGTGTTTCAAGTATCCCTAGAAGCATTTAAAAAGTGATATGTGGAAGATATAATAGTGTAAATAGATGTATTCCAAACATGAATAAAATAAAATAAAATAAAATAAAATAAAATAAAATAAAATAAAATAAAATAAGCTTCCAAAAGCCCTTCAGCACAGCTGTACTAGGAGAGCAGAAGATCTCTTCATAGTGCTACTGCCATTCAGTTTGGATTGTTGCTCACTTTCACAGTTTGTCCCAGAACATGAAATTTCTAAACCAAGATGTCATTCTGATGGCATTGTAGATAGCACTGGAATCATCCCCTGGACGCCGAGAATCTGCCTTTGCTTCTTTCTTCTTTTGTGCCCCTTGCTAGTGCATCTTGCATACAGAAATAACCTCACAAGCCCCATCACTGGTGATCCTCTGAGGTGTTAGTGCCAAATATACAACAGCCATTAATTTTGAAGTGAGGAGGAGATAAATAAAAGGCAGATATCCTGGTACAAGTGAAGTAAAGAAATCATAGGGCTGAACGTGAATTATCAAGCAAATTTTCAGAAGCAAGGTGTCACTATACTGAAATCACATTGTGGTGAGATCACAGAACCACAGAAATGGAGAATCAGAGAACCTCAGAATGGTTTGGTGTTGTAATAAGTCAGAGTCCATTACCTCCATGCAGGGAACAGCCAATTCTTTATTTTCACAACTCATTTTATCCAGTTTTTACAGACCTCATGTGCAACTTTAATTGGTTAATCGCTTTCTTGCCAATTACTCCATTGGTTAGTAAAATGTATTTTACTTGTTAATCAAATCTCTCTGTTCTTGTATTGTTTATGTATTTTCTTTACTGATTCTCATGGGACAAATCCCTTGTTATTGCAGGTGTATTTGTTTTCCAACCCAGGAACAGGTTGTTATGCTAAGGAGTTTTCATACCAAGATTGTTTTCACATGGGAACTTGCTAATTGCTTAAGCACACTTAGAAGAGATGACAGGTCAGATATTAATTTAATTAAAATCAGAGCAGGTCTGATTTTATGAGGCTTTTCTTTTATAATTCTTCTACCTGTCTACTACAGTTTGGGTTGGGGGGAACTTAAACCCCATCCCGTGCCATCCCCTGCCATGGGCAGGGACACCTTCCCCTGTCCCAGGTTGCTCCAAGCCCCATCCAGCCTGGCCTTGGACACTTCCAGGGATCCAGGGGCAGCCACAGCTTCTCTGGGCACCCTGTGCCAGGGCCTCCCCACCCTCACAGGGAAGGATTCCCTCCCAGTATCAAACCTATATCTACTCTCCTTCAGCTTAAAGGTATGGGAAAGGAAGATGAAGTTTGAAATCTGAAAAATGGGGATTTGGAGGCATTTCAGTCACATGTAGAAGTACAGTTCAGGTGCTGTTTAGAACTGTCCTATAAAATACTTTGTGATAATAATGAGGTCCAATTTTATGTAATTTGATTTTTGAATTTGTGTGTTAACATGGAGATTTTAGCTATAGGAGTTACCAGGATGTATAACTGAGGATATAAATTATTCTTTTTATAACAGGATGAAAAAAAATTAATTAGAAGTGAACATGTGAAATATATGAGTTCTTATTGCTGCATCAGCTGCTTTTTCAAGCTGAAAGTTTTAATCTGTTCTTCCTGTTAGTGCTTTGCCATGCCTTCATTTACTGGGTTTTCATCCTACATTCCTGAAGCTCTGTTTAAATGGCAGTGCTTAGGAAAACTGTAACTGAGAATTGGAGAAAACGCTTTATTTAAAAATTAGGTTTTGTAATGCTGTGAAACGGATCATAATGCAATTGAACAATCAGAAATTCTTTTGCTTGTTTTCCATTTTTCTGTGGGTGAAACAAAAGGCTCTTGCAAAATACTGAAGTGATTGTCAGGGTTTTTTTCCTAAACATCTTGGAACTCAAGATAAAATAGACCTTAATTTTATGGTAGGTTCTTGAGACATGTTACAGGATCCAATAGAGAAATGTCCCTCTTCTAGAGAATAATTTGGAATTGTCCAGCAAACGGCTTAGCTAAAGCTGATGACTTTCAGGAAATCCTTGAACCAAAGAGAAGCTAAAAAAGAACCTGCATCTGCATTAGAAAATTATTTATGAATGTCAATGATAATTTAATCTCTATTAAATTTTACCACATTCTCCCTATTTGCAAGTTTCTTTTTTTTCTGTTTATATTTGCATTAATATTGTTTTAGTTTCATTTTAAAGTAAATTCTAGGATATCTTTATTAATAGGTCAGAAAAGATATTTTAATTATATCTATATGTATGTGTATATATACAACTGAATTGGCCTGAATTGGTGAATTCGTTTTACCTAATTTTTGTGACCTCAAAAGGACTTTTGCAGGATTTTAAACATAAACTTCAATGAAATCACAATGAATCCACGTAATATCTTGATCTTTTCAAATCTGTTGTTCCTGATTACTGACAGTAAAATAATATGATCATAAACATTTAGTTCTGTTGTTTTGGAGAGTTATTTATGGGACGGTGATAGTAGTAGGTTTCTGAAGTCCCCCTTACTATCCAAAGCACTAGAAAGACATAATTTACATTATACCTGCTTTATAAATGCCTTTACAGGCAATGAATAAGGAAATTCTGATCATTATTATATCATCAGGATAGATGAAATAAGTGATGTTTTACATTTTAATCCTAGAATATAGCACAGAGAAAGAAATTACATAGTTAGGTTTAAATATATTTTGTAGTATAAAACTGGTGATAGGGTTCATCATCCCCAATGATGCTTTCTCATTTGATCATCTGTATTGGAAGTCAAAAATTACGACAGTGACAAAGAGGAACACCAACTCCAGAGTACTAATTAAAATGTACCAGCTCAATAGATCTTAGTTCATCTTCACATGGAACCTCATTAAGGCAAAATGATCTGTACAAATTAGTCTTTCCAAATAGAACCACTGGCAATTTTTAATGAGGTTTCCATGTAAGATATCATCTGTCAAATTGCAAAACTAAACCAATCAAAGGCATACCATGCTAGATTATGTCTCATGTCTATTTGTTTAATTGGGAGATTGGTTCATTTTTTTAATGCAATCTTGTATTACACATGTGACTTCAGAATTTAGTGACCTGCTTGCATCAATGTCAACATTTGGATGTTTAAAGAACAGCATTTTTAAATTACTATTTATAACTGTTAGCAGAATAGGCTTTAATTTATGTTCTGTTCACATTCTAGGCAACTAATGTCTTTCTAACAGTAATAGTTTTGTTCTAACAGTAATTATTCTGTTAACAAAGCAGAATAATAAATTTAAAAATTAAAAAATACAATTAAGAATAAATAAAGCTTAAAATTACTGGAAGATGCAAAGGCTGTCAGGTGTCTAGTCAAAAGAACAAGAGTTTAACACATTCTCTTGTAGTCCATAAGGCATAATGAGAAAAGAATCTGAACCTCAAAACATTATTCTGGTACTAAACAGTGGAACAAGAGGTAGAGGCTCTTAATTAAAACATGGAGAATCTGCTTCCACTTTACACCTCCCCTCCTGTCTCTCCTGTCCCATCCAGAATGCAGGCCATCAGGGAAAAAAAAGGGTGCAATGAATTTTTCCTGTAGATATCCAGAGGAAAAACCCTCATTTGTCTTTTAACATAGGGAATTCCTTATGAGTCAAAAGGAATAAAATACATGTTAGCAATCATATTAATCAGAAGAAAAGGTTACAATGACTGTTGGTGTCTTGGTAAAACAATCAGGGAAGGACCTTAGGAGATTTTCTAACCCTTCTCTGTCTCAGTCTGTATCATCTAAACCTAAAGGACTCCTGACAGATATTTAAAAAACAGTTTTAAGTGATTTTTCACTAGGATAGAAAGGATGTTTGCAGCAGGCAAAGAAATATTAACGTATCTTGACTTTAGCTGTTTTGAAATTGTATGGAACTGGTGGACTTTATCTGAGGTAATTAAAAAATAGGTTGGAGAGCAATGCAATACTTTGAAGAGAGTTCTGAGGAGAGCAGTAAGAATAATTATAGCCAAAATAAATGTGTTTTAAGAAGGCTGACTGGAAGATTTAGGTCTAAGTAGCCTTACAAAATCATGTGAAGTAGGTAAAATGCTGATAAAATATCTGCTAGAAAGTAGGCAAAGTTCTCATCTCTGCATTGAATAGTACCAGAATCAGAGCCCTTAAACTAGATCAAGAAATGGAGACGTTTGGACTTTAGAGAAACCATTCTGATGGGAAGGATAGGAAGATGTTGAGGCAGATTGGAACACTTAGAGGAAACTGCTGATGTCTTTAAGGTCCTCTCATGAGACAGAATTTTTACAGGAGCTCTTGATAAGTCTGTCTGGGTCTATCTGTTGGAGTTTCCAGGGAAATTCCAGTTCAATAACAGCCTTTGGCAGCTTGCTGTGCATCAGATATTGTTCATTCTGATGTACACACCTGAAGTCAAGTTAGTTTTGGTTACAATGCAATATATAGTTTTCCTTGCTGAACATAATACATTTATTTAATACATAAAAACTAATCAGCATCATACACAATACCTTCACCATTACTTTTAGCCTATCATAACTAAGCTTAAACTGTAACATAATATGGTAATGATAGTAAAGTTGTTTTTCTGTTTTCTTGCAGTGGAAAATTCTTAGACCTTTTTTCTACTCAGTAAAAACGTTTTTGTTTGCCTGTGGTATCTTCTGCTTTTCTTGAGACTTATTTTTGCTTGGTAAAAACATCTTTGTAGTCAACATATCCTTTGCTCTAGCCATGAAACCTCCTTCCAACTCGACTCAACTTTTGCTTTCTTAGTTGTCCAGTGACAGCTGGCTCAGCAATTTTAACTATAGACATCCTTTATTCTTCTCTATCAAAACTTGCTTTCATTTCTAGTTCACTTTCAGGTTCTACATTCAGAGAGCCTTCTGGTGAGCATTCATGTCTGTAAAACTTTCCTGTTAAACTTTGCTCTTTCCCAACACACACTGGTGGAGTTTATGTATCCAGACTGTACTCTGTGTTCTCAGGGGTATTTTACCATATTCTGTGACAAGTCAGGCACCACACCAGCTCAGTAGTGTCACCCTCCTTGTGATGTGCCCTGCTGTGGCACCACAGCCTTGGGAGAATGACACAGGCTTCATAAATACTTCTGTGTCACCACTCAAAGAAACATGGAGTAATGGCAAAGTCTGCAATTTAATCTGTAGCAATGTTTACTCTGGCAATCAAGCAGCTTGTTTGGGCCTAATGAAGGTTTTGTTTTAGAGCAATAAATTAATACTGGTTCTAGCCAAAATACTTGATTCATTGGAGTAACAACAGTGCACTTCCAATAAATCATGGACAAGTTTTGTTTAGCATTTTTTAACCTTTGCAAAATTGCTTTTCTTCTTACCTTTCTAAAGTTATTTTGCCAAAAATATGCTTTTGTTTTTATTTCTACAACTAGCCCATCTGTTGTCATCCTTAATATTTCTTATATTAACTTTAATGTATCACCTCCCACACACTGTGTGTGCAAGGTACATAAGCATAAAGTACAGGCATAAGGGCTCATGTAGTTAATTATACAGTAAAGTCACCTATTTCTAAATCATCAGTTAGGTAAGGTTTTATAAACTGTCCTCTATTCAGGGAAACTGATATAATTAAATTAATCTTTATTAAGCTAATTTCTGAAACCTGATATAATAACTTCGTATAATATTTATACCTTTGCAAACGTGTAATACAGCACAGGGAGAAAGACAACTGCAGAATATTAAAGAATCTCCAGCTTATGAATGAATACACTGATTTACTTATTTTCATCTTGTAATAATGCATTAAACTCTTCTTCACATCTTCTTCAATTTATAGATTGGGATCTCTGCCTTTTCTGGCATTTCCCAAACCTCTTCCATAATTCTCTGCTGAACCAATCTGCAGCACACAGAGGTACAACTTCAGTTTGCCCAAGAGCTGTAAGTCAATGGTTTCCAGTCCCCTTGTTCCCCAGCTAAAGTGGGCACTCCAGCAATTTCTGCATCTGCTTTTAATGATCAGCTTGCTCACTCCAAGTTTTGCATTGTATGTCTAGGCAGTTATTCAGCTGTGTATCTGCACTTAGGTGTGGTACCAATGTAAAACCATTACATTACTTACTATATTTAAATAGTTATACTGTTCAAGAATTTCAGACTTCATTAATCTTCCTATGTGTTTTCATATTTCCTCAGCCTAAGTGATTTTCTTCTTATGTGTATTTTCATTTTTAGGGAGTCTAACAATGAAAGGTGTTCACACTTGAACAAATTAATTGGGTTTTGAGTAATCTGCTTTGCCTTCACTTTAAAAAAATACACTACACTTAGGGTAGAGTAGGTTACATTTTTAACCTCTTCCCTACAGCTGAAACTCACCAGTTGGCCTGCTCAGATTTTCTTTTTATCTCTTTTTTGGAGTTCCCATTAGAATTGGCTATTCCACCCCTCTGCCCCTGGGCTCAGGTCAGACCCCACCTGCAGAGCTGCCCCAGCCCTGGGCCCAGCACAGGGGGGACCTGGAGCTGCTGGAGAGAGTCCAGGGGAGGCACCAGGATGATCAGAGGGATGGAGCAGCTCTGCTGGGAGGAAAGGCTGGGAGAGTTGGGATTGTTCACCTGGAGAGGAGAAGCTTTGGGGTGACCTCAGTGTGGCCTTCCAGTGCCTGAAGGAGGTGACAGGAAACATGGAGAGAGGTTGTTTCCAAGGGCTGGAGTGGCAGGACAAGGGGGAATGAGTTCCCACTGCCAGAGGGCAGGGTTAGATGGGATATTGGGAAGAAATACCTTGTGAGGATGGGGAGGCCCTGGCACAGGGTGCCCAGAGAAGGTGTGGCTGCCCCAATACTTCAATATTTTTATTGTATCTGCATAACTCCCCTGTATTTCTTTATTCTTTAAGCTCAATGAAATCTCTATTTCTAATGCTGACTAATTTTAGTTGTTTACTTTGGATTGTTTCTTTTTTGTTATTCTTCCTTAGCCTTGGTTCCTAGAAAACAGCTGAAATCCATTGGTAGGGCAGTAAGAACTGTGAATGGTATATACACTGCCCAAACCTACTTTCTAGATAAAAG
>VXBB01017062.1:40761-51627 GCA_013399915.1 Illadopsis cleaveri
CCTGTCTTGCTTTCCTGCCTCCCTTCCTTCCTTCCTTCCTCTCCTTTCTCTTCCTTTATCTTTGCCTCTTTTACCATTAAATAAAATATATCAAGTTTTTTTACACCAATATCTAACCTCGTTTGGTTTCAATCATGTTTTTTTGGGTATATTTCAAACCATTCTGGGTTCAATCCATTTTTTTCACTGATGTTTCGTTTCCTTTGGTGGTCTGTTTTTAAACCAGTTTGTAACAGAGAGGAATAGAATAGACTAGTTCAGCTGGAAGGGAACAAAAATAATCATCTAATCCAACCGCTGGCATGTAAGGGCTGACCAAAATGTAAAGCAAATTAAAGAGTTTTTAATTTCCCATGTGATAGACAGAGGAGGGCAGAGGATTCTGGGCTACCCGAATGAGCAGTGCCCTGGCCACAGTACACCACCTGATCAATTTGATATTGGACTGAATTTCTTTGTGTACACACTCATGTGCAACTCTTTGTATGCCAGCCTTTAGTGCAAAATATGAGCTTCAATAGCAAAATTATCTCTTTGAAATCTAGAACTGTTCAATCCAAAATTTAGTCATTAGCTGGAGCAAAGCCCTTTACAAAGCAGATCATTCTCCAAGTGTTTAGGCTCCCCTGAGGAAGTTAGTCCCCCAGATACTGTGGGAATAGCACTTTCTAATTGCAGAGACGTTGAGGTAAAATCTTTAAAACACAGAGCAGTGATCCTCTTTCTTCTCTACTCTCCACTGAGTGCAAGAATTAGAGTCAGCACAGTGTCAGGTCTTAAGCTGCATTAACAACTTCTATGAAAGGAAATTACACACTACTCTTACTGCCTAAAGCAACTACTTCTAAAAAAGTCTTCCAGTTATTACTGGGTTTTTTAAAAATCATATGTTGCACAGCAGAACGCATATATTCATCATTTCATCACTAAAGATTCAGAAGCACAAAGAGCATTTTTATTAATCAAATGGCAGTAATTTAACAACTACTAGACAGAATGTGGGACTTTGCTGGAATATGCATTTGTCAATGAAAGAAATAATATTCACACATCTGAATTTAATACCACTTAATCTGCCAAACAGGTATTAGAACAAATTAATTGAGTATTTTCTTACTACATTCCTGCTAGAATTTCCAACATGTATCTTTACCAATGACTTAAGAAACAAACAAAAACCCCCAGCATATCCCCAGTAATGAAAGCACATGTGGTATTTTCAATATTTTCACCAATTTGTTTAAATAACAATAAAAATATTTTTTTAAAGGCCTGAAGAGGTATTTATGCTTCTGAAACTGCAGGAGAATATCTCATACAATTCTCTGAAGTGCAAGGATGCACATTGAGAATTCCAGTAGGAACTTGTCATATGTATGTTTTTTAAACAAGTTTAAAAACCTTCGTGTGTCCAAGCTAAAACTGAAAATTAACCAGTTTCCTAATAAACACACTTGAGTCTTTGGATAAAAGGTAGCCAGCATAACAATTTGATACAGATAAATCTTCAAATTCATCAATGAAAAAAATCCAGACAATATTAGCAAATCGGAATGCCCTGCATTGCAGTAAAAGCCAACTTGGGTCCAACTCTTTATTTTTTTTTTTTCCTTTTTGGATTGTTCTTTTTGGGGTCTGGTGGTTTTTTTGGTGGGTTGTTGTTGCTGTTGTTGGTTGGTTGGTTTGGGTTTTTGGGGGGTTGGTTTTGTTTTTTGGTTTGGTTGAGGGGTTTTTTGGGGTTTTTTTGGTTTTTTGTGGTGTTGGGGTTTGGGTTTTTTTGGTGGGTTTTTGTGTGGTTTTTTGTTTTGTTCTTTTTTGGGGTTTTTTTGGTTGGTTGTTTTTTGGGGTTTTTTTAGAAATTGTATTTAAATTCCTGGGAATTGATTACAGTTTGAAAGTCATTACAGTTCTGTAGCTCTGCAGGTGCCTACTGCCATCTTGTGTGCTTTTGTTGTCATGTGAATGGACATGTCTTATAACTAAAAGGTCTCCTAAGATGTATAAAGTACATTTAGGATTTAGTGGATAAAGCAAGTCTACATACTATGGCATGGACAGTGAAACTGCCAGAATTGGAAAATACCTGTATGATTTAATCTCTATTTAAAACGTAAGTTCTACATTTGTAGTGATAACAGACTTGGTCTTTCCAGCTTAAAATCTTTCAACCATTTTTTTTTTCTTTTTCTGTTGTTCCCAGTCTGGGAAATTCTGACTTGTGCAGATCTTATTGACACTGGTTGTTCATGATCAAGTTAAGCTATTTCTTAAATTCCTGGTCTCCCCGAGTAGAAGACAAAATAATTGTTGAAAGGAAATATTTTGGCTGGAAATGATTCTCATAATCCATGCTGGCTACTTCCAACCACCCTCTTGTGTACCTTATGCTTGGAAATTATTTACAGACTTATTTTCTCCATTGTCTAAGAAAGTCACTCAGCAGGCCAAACACTGCTATCCTGACATCCAGGGCTGTAATTTCACTTTTCCCCACTTTTCTACTCGCAATATCCTAACTGTCATGATCTCATGGCCAGTCCAGGCAAAACTATCACGAACCTTCACATCCCAAACAGCTCTTCCTCACTTATGAGCTCCACCAAAGCACTTCCATTCACTGTCCCCTTGATCACTGGGGCCAGGGGGTTGCATCAATGTACTCCATAAATGTCCTGAATTTCTTGTGGCCCATCACCAGGGCAGGAATCTTTGAAGTTTAAGTCCTCAAGGACTTCCCTGAAAACCAGAGCTGCCAATACATGGCTCCTTCCAATTGTGTAAAGGCAGCCTTACTTTTCCCCTTTTTTTCTTCTTTTCTTTTTCTCTTTTTCTCTTTTCCTTTTTTTTCTTTTTTCTTTTTTTTCTTTTTTCTTTTCCTTTTCCTTTTCTTTTTCCTTTTTTCTTTTTCTCTTTCTCTCTCTTCTCCTTCTCCTTCTCCTTCTCCTTCTCCTTCTCCTTCTCCTTCTCCTTCTCCTCTTTCCCTTTCCCTTTCTCTTTCTCTTTCTCTTTCTCTTTCTCTTTCTCTTTCTCTTTCTCTTTCTCTTTCTCTTTCTCTTTCTCTTTCTCTTTCTCTTTCTCTTCTCTTTTTCTCTTTCCTTCTCTCTTCTTTGTGTTATATTTTCTCCATCTGGTCCAGTTGTGGAGGGGACTGATTGGGTGGCTTTGTTAGGCACCTGGCCTTCAGCCAGGGTCAGACCACCACAAAAGCACTTTGAGATCCTAAGGTAAGGAATACTATAGAAAATATTTTACACAAGGGTTATATTTCTTCAGGAGTGACAAACTGTAGTTGTAGAAGAACTGGTCTAGTTTACAGGTACATGTGACTATTATAAAACACTTCTTACCTGCCTTGTTAGTCTGTCTGCTGAGAGGGGATGGGCAAAACCAGCCAGGAAATATCTTAATTGCAAAGTAGAATCAGCAGGCATGTGTGGGATTTGTGCTCTGCTGCAATTTCAAATGCTGTGGTTATTATATTAATTTTAGATAACTTCAAAAAAAGCAGAAAAAGCTGTATTTAAAATATGAACGAAAACATAATCAAAATTAGGAAAATACTGTAATTTTTTTTTCTCAGATATTATATTGCAGACAAGAAAAAAGTTCAATAATTGGATGTATTGTCAGGGACTATAACACGGGCTTCTCGGATTAGAAAGATCCTTGATTTATTTTAGAAATGAGGTTTGAAAACTGGCAATTCACAGTTTATCCTGTCAGGCTGAAAACAGCATTGTTGAGGAGATAGAAAAGTTTGCTTCCATCATGGAGTGAGACAAGCAGACAGCTCCATCTTCAGTTATATCTCAAGTATTTGCCCCTAAATCCATTGGAATCAATGTAGAAAATGACAGTATTATAGCTCTGGACCTCAGCTGGAATAAAAATGAAAAGATAACCACCTCCAACTAATAAATTAGCTACCTGGTGTGTTAGAAATCATCCTGTTCAATGCTTCAAATGAGAGAGATTATAGTATAGAGGCTGAAAGGCAACAATAGGAAAATCTATAATCTCAGATTTCAAAGTCTGATTCATTGTTAAGTCCAGTGAAGTTTGACATGTTTGGAAGGGAGAAAGTGGAATCTCAGAGCTTAAATTCATGTACAGATGATGTTTTGTTCAAGAAAATTCCCTCACAGAAGTGAGACAGGGAATATCCTTACAGAGTGAACAGCACCTCACTTTCACTACTTTTGGTCTTAGATATTAGAGGCAGCAGCACTGTAAAAGCTGAATTAATCCAGAATTCAGATGTATGCATTGTTACCAATTCTTTCCTAGATGATTTGACAAGTAGTCAATCTGCTTTAAAGGTTTAGCTGTTATGTTTATGGACCTGATGGATGAGAGCCAGAAATACTCAAACTCATTATTTGTCACTCTGTGTCCATGAATGTCCCCAGCCATTCCACTTCTCCTGCATCACTCTTGGAGAATTCTTCTCCACTTTATTCATCCTTGGTGCTGAGATCTTGAAATTCTGTCTTAAAAATAACTCTTCTAACTAGACTGTAGTGTCAGCCTTTCTTCTACTTTATAATTTCTTTTTTTCCTTTGGAACAGCTCTACTTAGCACTGCTCCAGACCAAACCCCAAATACTCCCAAAGTCTGAAAATTAAAAGGAACAGGAACTTGACCTGTCAGTGCACTTATGTGGAAAATCAATTTCTTAGATCCAATTATTGCTAACATGTTTTTAACAGTGGGGATCCACCTTCCTATATCTCTGTTTTCTTCCTTAATGTTGTTTTTTCCAGTAGCCCTTTTTTCAGGGATCATCTGGTATTTATATCTGTATAATTTATAACACAGTTATGTCCTAATCTCAGTTTAACCCTTTTAAGTGTGTGGTTTGAATTAATTCAACTAATCAGAATAATTTTTAATGTACTCTATGCAGACAGACTCCATAAAATCCTTTGAGAAGGTAAACTACCTTCTGTAAAACAATTGTCTTTGTTGAAGGCATTATAAAAGAATACATCCCCAGATTTAAGATTAATTTATTTATTAACAAAAAAGAGGCAACTAGTTATGTATGAGTGTCTTAAATCAAAATGAGAAAATAGATTAAATTACTTGGTTTTATCTTTGCTCTAACTGAGGACTGTTTTTTTATTGAAACAACTCTATTCAGAATTCCACTTTAAAACCTCCTATGCAATCTGTCCAAATAAATCCATTTCTTTGTTAATCTGATGTTTAACTATCACATCTTACTGATATTGCTATAATCAGTGTAGATCAGATGCTGAAATACAAAATATCATATTAAATATAATATTTTATATTTTATATATAAATATATTATATGATATATGATATGATATGATATATGATATTATATGAGATGATATGACATGACATGATATGATGTAATATGATTGATGTGATATGATATTTTCCAGTCACCATCCCTGAATGAGTCCAAAAATTGTGTTTGTGGCACTTGAGGACATGGTTTATTGGTGAACATGGTGGTGGTGCTGGGTTAATGGCTGGACTTGATGCTTGCTTAATGCTGGGTTAAAAGACTAAAGGTCTTTTCCAAATTTAATGATTCTGTGATTCTAAGTCAAGGAAAACCAAAGCCAAATTATTCAGTACTCTGAGTTAAAAACTTTTCTGATCCATTAAGGATGAAGGGGGTTTTTGGTTTTCTTTTTTTTCAAGAACGATTGAAGCAATCAAAAATCTGAGTTTTGCAGGAAAAAAAGCCTAAAGTCTAAGGTCATGATGGTACTCTGGAACTGTTGTCCTGCTCATAGTGACTGATGTTCTGTTATTGAGAAATAGCTCTGAAATTATTTTACCTTGTGAGGAAAGTACTGGTGTTGATGCCTAAAGAGGATCCAGACCCAATCTTTTGTACCTCCTCAGAAAGGTAATTTAAAGTAAAAGCTAGTTGCCTCTACTAATATTTGTCCTTTACCTCAGTTAAAAGAAAAATAAAATTGTTCAGCTTTACTTAAAAAAACCCTACATTGGGCTTTATATTTTATTACATTGGGTTTTATAGAACATCTACCTGCTGATGATACAGCAAATTTTGCTTTCCAGTTGTGACTGTGGCTGAGTCTACACGGTGGGAGAGTAGCCACCAGACCACAGAGGATGGAGTGGTACCCACAGAGCCATCTCTTCTCCACAGGATAGAAATCAGGGCAGAAATTTAGAAATATGAAATGGCACCAACCAAGACATAGAGCTGTGGGCTGAAGGATGAGAAGGTAACAGAAAAAGCCAGAAACAAGAATTTTTAATGCCAGCTGAAAATTTCCATTATGGGGTCTTGAACCTGGCTCAACCAAAGCTGGCTTGGCATGACATTTCAATTAAAAGTTGAGAAGACTTGTCACTGATAGAGATGAATAGTATTTAATTAAATATCTCTTGAAAGATCCTGTGAAACAAACTAGGGCAAAGTTCTTCCAACAGGCCAAATACAGAAAATACAGCTTAGTGCAGCCGAATTATTCACTAGCTAATTTCCACAGGTACCTTTTCTTCTTCCTCTTTTTAAGAATTCAGATGCATCATAAGGAACACTGCACTGAAAACACCAAGTCACCATTCATTATTGGATATATGCCACCCAAACGAAAGGGAGTATTTCCCCTCAGTTGTAACAATAGGATTTAGGTGTACTTCTACACATAATTCCATTCCACTTTGCCAGAGAAAACCAAGACTGTACTGCCAGAATAACCAGCATTTCCATATATCTCTGGAAAAGTATTTCCCCACAAAGTACTTGTATGGTTAGATAACCTTTCATAGAGTTCATGTTGAGGCTTCAACTTCATTAATGATTTAATCTGATAGATTAAAAAATAAATGTGCAAATCAATATTTATGAAGTAGACATGCCAAGTTCATGTCATGGATTTTTATTTATCTTTATGTTTTATTTATTTACATTTCTTTATAACACATGGTTACAACACAGTATCTTTCTACTCACACATAAAAAAAGGAAGGAAAAAAACACTTAATACTGACATATCGAATATTATCTCAAATCTCAGAATTCCTGTGTCAAGTAGAAACACAAAAGAGCATAAAACTTCTACTAGTGGCAACTTCTTCTCTATAAAATTTGCTTTGCCAGTCACTTGATCTTGCCATAATTAGGCAGTCCATTGGTAACATGTGGTTAAACTAGAAATTGATGTTGTAGTTAATAGTTTGTATCAAATTATAGCTGCAGTCAAGCAATCAAGTTTTAAAAAGGCAACTTTATTTTCTAGTGTTTTCTGGTGTCAAACTACAGCATGAAGTTATTAAATCCCTCTTTATAGAAAACTCCTTCATTCTCTTCCTTCCTTATCTGCAACAGACAAAACAGTAAGAGTAGATTTGTGATAACTTCAGGGCCAAATGATGTCAAAAAGACATTTTACCTCTGTCACTAGGGCTTGAAATGATAAGGTGTTGAGTGAACAGAGAATTCCATGGACCCTATGAACTCATGCTGGGAGAAACTCACATATCAGAAACTTTTCTGGCAGACAGGTCATGTCCTGGAGGGACAGGCAGTGGTTGGCAGCACCCCTGAGCAGCAAAGCTTTGAAAATACATCTTAACTCCTCTCCCTACTCAGTCACCTCTCACTCCATTGACAGAATCCTGCAGCCAATATCTGAGTATGATGATCATGTTCCCTCAGTAACACAGCGCTGGAATTCCAAAGAGACACAAAAATGTTCAGCTGAATTTGTCTCTGTATTGAAGCTGCTCATCAACAGACTATATAAAATGACTTAGCAGCTGGTATTTATGATAGATAATAGCAGGTATTTATGATAGATAATAAAATCCGAAGAAAAACAAAGATGAAAAGCTTGTAATATGCTGAATTATGTGCTAGAAGTGCAGATAGCTTGGATATCTGCAAATGCAATAATGGAATAATAAAACTATTTCCTAATATTTGACAGATAAAATGAATATTTTAACTTGTGAATTGGGTTATTATATTGGCCCCCTCCTTCCACTAACAATTTAGAAGTGGGAGTATGTCACTGCAACTCATTGCAATAAAGCTCCAGCACTATCTGGGAGGAGTGTGCAGCGAGGTTCTACTCTTCTAAGTTCTGACATTAATGGACAAATCCCTGTAGAAATCTGAATTAGACCCTGCTCCAAGCACTGACTTGCAGTGTGTTGCTGCCATTTCTGACTTCGTCATTTCTCAGTGGTTCTTGCATTTCTTTTACATCTGTTTGTGACTTGTCCAAAGGAGTTGCTCACACACCATAGATGGCCAGTATTCTGTCTGGATGTGTAAGAACATTCACTTTTGAATAGCATAGAGACATTTATTCAGTCATAACATATCTTTCACAAAGTACAGCCCTCTCCTCCAATTACATTTTTTTTTAATTTTTCAGATGCAGAATATTCCTTGGAAAAGTATGAATTAAAGAGGAGATACACTAAGGCTTGTAGTCATAAGAAAGTTCTTTAATTTTATGCTGTCATATTATGTGAAGGTCATCAGAAGGAGACAGTCAAAAGAAGGCTGTCTTCTGCAATTGATCTGCTGCTCTACCAGCTGATCAAAATCAGATGGTCACCAAATAACTTGGCTAAGCTTTGTCTTTTAATTCTGCAATCCTATTTCTTGATCTAAAAAAAAAAAATAAAAAAAATAAAAAAAATTCCCTTATTTTAGCAGCCTTACACCCCCACAGGAAGAGGGAGGGGTTTTGGATAGTGGTTCCATGGTGAGACACTAAGAGCAGCTGTGGAATATCCCTTACCTGAACTGAAACCAGCTGACAGCATTGTAGTGACTGCATCATGCAGAAACTTCCTGTTCAGCAGTCACACATCATCTAATATGAACACTTCATAGTGATGTTATCTGAATGTAAATCACTTTCTGCAGCATCAGTGACCCCAACCAAAAATCTCTCCAGCATCAGCATCAACAACAGCTCCTTCAGCTCACCACTAAGCCATAAGCATTGAAAGAAGGGATTGAATACAATATAAGTGGAAAATGTGAAGTATCCTGGAGCAGGAGGTTATTACTAGACTTTAAGCCATAAAAACCTCTCCTCTTAGGCCCTGCAGGATGCTGCTCCAAAGAACAAATGAATTCATGTGCTCAGCAGAAAACAGAGTGCACAGAAACGGGTACTGCAGGCGTGGATGAAGCCTCCACACCCCAGCAATGCTGCAAACTTGCCTCGAATTTGTCAGAAAATCCTTCCTTTCATTTCTGTTGCATCGATAAATAATTTGACTGGTTTTCCACAGCATGCAATCCACTATCCCACATATAGTAGAAATGACTCTTTAAATATTAATAAAAAATTACCTGCTAATCTGTAAGTCTTCCATTTCGAGTCTCAACATGTGTCATGGTTACAGAGGTGAGAAATGGGTGGAATACAAAAGCACCTGTCTGCAAATTTAATACTTAAAATAGTAATAATTCATGGTCCCTCTCAGGCTGCATTGTGTTGCTGTGTTGGTCACGTCAGCCACACAATATTACTTTCAGCCAAATAGCTTTTATAAGTTAATTAAAATCCTGAGCTACTAATTATGGGAAGAGAATGATAGTGTGTTTGTTTGGGTTTGTTTTTTTCCCATGAGTAATTCAACACAGAAAAGTGAAAATGAAATTTCACTAAAGCATTTGTGGGGGGGATGATGGCGTAGTAAAAGAGTGGCACAAATATTTTTAAGCTTACATGCATTGATAAAAATTTCTTGCTGCCTTCTCAGTTTCAAAATATTAAATGTTTCTTTAGCACTAAAAATTCATGCATTTGCACTAAATTTTATTAGTTTAATAGTTTGTGTCCTACTGACACAAGAGCTTGGCCCTGCAGGATCAGTCTCTCTCATCCCTGATATCCCTGTATCTCTTGATATAAAAGAAGATTGTTTATTAATATCCAGATTCTGTTTTGATCTTTGCTTTTAAAACTAAAAAAAAAGTCATGTACATAAATTATTAATTTATTTCTCATTTCTTTAATAATAGCCTTGAAAGACTGACAGACAAATTGACTTTAAGGAAGACTTTTCTGAGATCTAGAGGCTCGGTTCATTTCAGTGATATCATAGCACACAGTGAATATGTTGTTGCCTGTTAATGGATGTAAAACTTATTCGATTTCCAAAATACATGGATAAGGCTTTAAAGTTCTGGTTTTATTAAGAAAAGTTGGATCAAAGTATTGATGTTCCCAACGCTGTGGGTTTCAGTCTAAAATTAACAGCTCATTTCTGTCCTTTTAAATAGAGGCAATTAAATTCTAAGCTAATTAGATATGGGAAAACCATAAATTTCATCTCAGGTTGGGGGGAAAAATTGTCTTGGAAGTAAATGGAATTCAGAATTTGGGGGAAAAAAGAAAGTAAGTTGATGTCATATGCAGAGAGTCCTTTGGGTTTGGGTTTTTTTTTTTTTTCCAAATACTTTCATCTGGGTTTTGGTGGGGTTTTTTGAAGGCAGTGTACAGTTGAAGCCATGATTTACCTGCAGTGAGATTTACCTGCTCTGCTGTAAAAGCATTATTTTCTCAGTGAGCATGGACAGCATCTCCAGTGTAGTCATTTAAGATTCCCTGTATTCCACTTATGGTTGCAAAAGCAGTGCCTTGGCTGCAATCATAAAACTGTAATATTTCATTGCATTGACATCATATAGGATGTTTCCTCCATCTGCTGCGGTCAGCATTAATTAATAGTTTTCTCAGTTTCTAGGAAAAGCCTGGCAAATAATCAATCTGCTCCTTCCTTTCTATTTATTCATCATTGCAGTGCTGCTATATAGGGGAAGGGAAGGGAAGGGAAGGTGTGGCTAGGAGAGGGTAGGAGTTTTGAAGAATATTTAT
>VXBB01017062.1:53536-104063 GCA_013399915.1 Illadopsis cleaveri
AAAAAAAAAAAAAAAAAGAGTCACTGCTCCACTCTGCTGTCTTCCACTGGAAATCACACCTGGTCATGGCAGGAGGCTTGGTCTAGAGGATCTTTAAAGATCAAGCCAAACCATTCTGTGATTATACTAAAGTCTAATTATTAGAATGGAGAAATACTACTTTCCCATAATGTAAGCAAACTCTCACTGCTTCCAGAAATTTTATAACTTTGATTAAAGTTCTTTGGTTCTAAATAACATAAGTGCCATGAGCAAATGGTAATACAGAAATTGAGGCAAATGTGAACTCCAATGCTAAATCGACTTCCTTTCTTGGTTACCATGGCAATGTAATCTTCCTGTGGGGGAAATTGTCTCACGTTATGCCTATATACCTGCAGGAGTCCTCTTCAATACCAAAGCACACATCGTCTCAGTTTTCTGTAACATACAGGGAAGGTAAAGAATATTTTCTGAACTGAAGTGTATCTGATTGTCTGGTTGTCTGTAAGGATTAGGGATTCAGCAGCTCTGGATAAATGCACTCAGAGCATTGATTTCAGCAGGATTCATTATTTCCTAATTTTGTGAGCCAAGCAAGCTCTGATTATTAAGAAATCCAATCACCAAGTAGGCTGCTAAAAGCAGAAGTGTCCTTACCCTGCATTTGCCTGGTGCACAGAGTTCAGATGCACAACACAAGCTGATTTGTGGCTTGAAGCAGGAAGCAAAAATGTCTCTTGGATATTAAGGTTTCTGAAAGATACTGTTCAAAGACTCTGAGGAGTCATCAATATGCACTGATGTAGCTTGGAGCACCCAAGTGTTAGGGATGAACTCAGGATCACTTTTATCTTTGCTGGATTTATTTGCTCAACAAATATATAGTCTCAACCCAAGGTATCTTCTACCCCCAGGCACAACTCATCTGGCAACAGATGTCAACACATTTGTGAGAAACCCCTGACATTCATTTAGTGAAATTTTTGTTTGTTTCCCCTTTTTTACTTCCTCTCTTCTATTTCTTTCCCTTCCCCTCAGGTGTATTATTCAGGCTAAGGTTTACCTATTCTTACTCATTGGCAATGTCTCTAGCACATCCTGAGGCATTTCATAAAGATCAAGTCATCGCAATGACATCTTTATTAATATGATGATGAGATTTCCAGTCTAATTCCAGTCTCACTAGAGTGCAAATGACTATGTTTTTGCATCTGTCCCTGACAGCAGTCTGCTATTTACCTCAGTAATCCTGGTTTTATTTAGTTTTATTTACTTCATTTTTTACTAAAGGATGTTTTATTACTTCTAAGTATTAAATTACCGAGAAACAGATTTTTTCCCTATGTGAGCTACAGCAGCAATTAATTATTGTGCTTGACAACCAGAAATAACTTATCCTGGTTTTATCTTTTAACCTACAAGACGTTGCAGAAATATGCCTAAATGTCAAGTCATTTTGGTTGAATGTGAATGGAGTCACTTAGAATAATTTCAGTACCTTAACATTCAGATGAAAAATTACTCAGAGGGTATGTCTGGATTGTATCTGATTTCTTCTATTTGACAGGCAGTAAGAAATTTTTCAGTGATAGCTCAGCTTACACTTCTACAGGGGCATAGCTGGCATGCTCTCTTACTGTTTTACATGTAAGCAGAAATACTACTTTTTTTCTGGATCCATGACAGTGAGTTGTCCTGGTTCCAGCCCAGACCAGCAGGAGGGGGCATGCCCAGGACATTGCGTTATTGTATTCCTCCTTAGGTCACTGCCAGGGCAGGGGAAAAGGGATTGTCTCTCTTTGGAGAAGGGTGTTGAAGCATGGATTCAAACACTCAGATGATACTTTTTCCTAGCTCCCAATGTATCTTTTCAGATTCTTTTATAAAGACATGCTGAAAAAATATTTTGCCATTTTAGATACTTGTTGTTTAATGTTGTGCTCTTAAAATAGTTAAGATAAAATCTTGCTCCATGCTATTCTCTTTCTAACAGGTTGAGTTCCCAAATATCTGTACAAATGTGAAGTCCCACTGTTAATCATCTTCATACTCTCTGAGCACAGTGAGAATAAACCTCCACAACAGTTCTGTGCCAATAAGCACAGGTTCTTTTTGCCTGCAAGTTGACTTTGCTTACAATTGTCTGGATGTGAACAAGAAAACATTAATATGGTGGATTTGCGTTATGCTGTAAATGTCAACAAATTCTGCCTGCAAATAGACTTTTATGACTACCTTTTGTCACTAGACTTCAGGGAAATACTCAGATAAAAAAGATGTACTTGGGAACAAACACCTGTAATTACTTTAAAAAATAAATATTAAAAATTAGCTAATTAGCTATCTTTTTCCATCAGTTTATTTGCTTTGTCCCTTCAGCAGGTCCATGGGGAATGAATAATTACCAGTGAATCTATTACTAAAAGGCATATCACAAACATTGAAAGTAAGTCTGAAGGAATTTCCTTCTCCTCTTTGGTGGTTATCTCCACAGTTACATCCTATAGTATCCTTAACCTACAAAGGACTGTCTGTTCTGAATGTCAAATATCACTCCTGCAAGAAACAAATTAGATCCAAACTGTGTAGATCTGGGAAGAGAAAGCATGGGAATTTAATGAAGGTATTCATCTAAATATGAAACATTACCTCAAGAGAATTTATCACCTAAATCAAGATGCAAGGGTTCAGTAAGAAGGTGTCTGAATTCCAAGCTTTGATGCAGGGAAATTGGTTTATAAGAGAGGAGATTATGTCACCTTTTAAGTTGGTTGTATATCTATTCAACAATCAAAGGGAGTTGCCATGATTTTTAGTTTACAAAATTATATTTCTTAGCTTACAGATTTGTGATATTTTGAGGAAAAGGGCCTATTTCCTTCTCCATCTGTGTCTACTACCATTAAAGTGATATATTAAATCTCACATGTAAGTATTTAAAATGGTATATTAAATCACAAAAGCATGTCATAATTCCTTCTGTAGCAAATGGGAAAATGAAGGTGGACATATTAAGTCTCTCTAGAAAATATCTTGTACTTAGTAAATATTACTCCAGAATAATACCCTTTAGAAAGCCTTTTTGGGTCTTGTAAGCCTTTTCATTAGATGACAAAATTTCCTTTCAGTATCTACTGCTACCAGCTAGTATTGGCTGTGGTGATTTCTCTTTCTGCTCCCAAGCAGCAGCTCAGTAATTCTTTTTTTTACCACCCAGGTGCAGCAGAGGATAAACACAAAGCAAGGGGGAAGCAGGTCTTTTCCAGGGTGCAGAAGAATCTTAAGTGAAGAATAAAGCTTAGAGGAGTCTGTCACAAAGAATGATTTCATTTCAATACCACAGCCCTTTGAGTACTCCAGTATGCAAGAAAAGAAAAAGAAACCAGGGAGCCTGATGATCATTCCTAGTCTGTACCTCTCTGCTGACACTCCTGAGGCAGGACTCAGCAGCAGACAGGGTCTGCACCCTCTCTGCCTCCTCTGCACCGTGTGAGCAGTGCACAGCAGCTCTGCCAGGGAAACTTCACTGCACAGGGCTTGTGCTTTTTGGCTTCTCACCTTGATGAAGTGATGCTTTGAGTCCTTAAACTGCCACAGCCGGGACACTCCTGTGCCAAGGGAGAAGCAGCTGCTGAATCACTTTCTGTTCCCAGCAGACGAGGAATTGCCATGGAATAACTTACACCACAGATCTTAGCTGCAGTTTGCTGTTCCTTCTGCAGACTTCTCCCATGCTAAGATGACTTACCTGGTGTTCTGGCAGCCGGTGAGGCCTCAGGTGTGAATTCCCAGCCGGGGATCCCTCGGGGAGAATTCCAGCGGCGATCCCTCGGGCTCAGGTGAATTCCACGAGGAGCAGCGAGGCCGGAGGCGCTTTCAGAGCTCTGCGGTACAAGGGGGACACCGGGCGGTGGCTGCCGGCACACACCGGGCCCTGCCCGCTCTTTGCATTTCCTGGCCTGTGGGGAAACGATGGAAAAACTCACTGATCTTCCACTTGCAGTGGAAAGCGCCTCTCCTTTGGAGAAGTAAAAGTACTTCACGCGGAAGAATTATTATCCCTTGTAGCACTCTTGTTAGGAATTTTTAAAAACAATTCCATTTTACAGCCACATAAACAGAGCAACTATTATAGGGCATGTTCCAAGTCCGCCAAAATTTCTGTGAAATCATTAAGAACAGAACCCAATTTCATCTACAGGTGACTTACTCTCCCTGTAAGTTACACTCTGTTGAATTGTCAGGAATGGACTGATCTCCACCATTGCTGCTGCAGTGCAGCAAAGAACCATGTCCTGAGCACAGCACATTTGTAGTCTCCAGCTGAGAATGCACAAGATGAGAACCAAAGAGGTCTGTGCCGAACTCCGTGTGTAGGGAAGGGCAGCAGCACTGTGCCAGCTCTTGCCTCTTCAGGGCAGTGCAAGGGGTGCAGTGGCAAAGGCAGTTTCCTGTGCCTTGGGGCTCAGTATTGCTGCAGCCCTTGGGAGTGAGTGAGTGCCAGCTGTGAATTCTGGGTGTTGGCCTTTCATCCTTGCCATGACAGCTGCTTTTTTCTTTCTTTTTTTATTCTTTTTTTTTTTCTCCCATGTTCATTCAGACTGTCTTTTGTAAACATTTGTCTATATATTGACTTTTATATGCAGGAGCACTTAAGAGTCTGGCTGTGATTAAGATGCTAAATTTTAGGAGAGCAAGTTTCAGTTTTTTAAGGAAGTAGTGGATAGGATGCCCTGGAAGGTGCTGTCAGGGGTAACAGAGCTGAGCAGAGCTGGCACTCATTTAAAGACATTTTTCTTAGAGAAAAGCCAAAACCTGTTGATAGCTGCCCTGAGACCTGGAAACAACTAAGCCATGACCAAAATACAGCTATTTTATACTAATTATTTTTGGTTACCAAGTTACATGAGGTCTTTAGTCTTCTCCGGAATTTAGAATTGATCTCAATACATTGATCTTGGTTTACACAGACTACAGCAAGTAGTATTTACTAACACGCAAGCACCTCCTTCTGTAGCCAGCAAATAGTCTCAGGCTGGGCACTTCTGAGCAGCAAGTCTGTGATACCTGAGCTGCTTACTGTGAAATGCTTGCATGACAGTGGTAGTTCTTTTTGCTATATTTTTCTGAGTCACTGAAAGATTGGTTGTCCCTTTCTCCAGCTAAGAGATCCATAGCCAAGGAATGAGGATACTCCTTCTGCCAAAGGGTTCATCACATTGATGTTGCAGGGTGTCTGGGTAACAGTGGAAATGTATCCTGAAGAGGATCACTTCAACCTGCATGTCAGACATGATTCACAGGAGTTTGCCAGGTCTCCTGGCAACTCCACGGAATGTTTTCCTTGGCACAGCTCCCACACATCCAATACTGATTAGGGAGAACTTGTGCTGAGGCCATGGCAGCCAGTGGTGCTGCTCAGCCCAGTTGTCAGTAATGGCATGGCAGGTTTCCATGGTGCAGGATGGACCCCACTGCATGGTTTGCAGTTACTCACAGCCTGAAAAAATCCATTTGGGTGTAGAATTCTCTTCACCAAGATGGCAGTGGATAGTTGGTGCTTCAGAGATGAGCCCAAACCTGGCAAAATTTTTAGGTACGTGACCCCACAATTCCACCATTCCCATTAAACAAACCTCTTGGTGCCCAGATACAGGATGCTGAGTACAAATCAAAGAATTTGTTCCCTTTGAACATTCACTAGCATCTAAGATATATGAATTAACAAATTAGAATCCCAGCCAGCAAGGCTCTGGTAAATTGTCCGTAAGAACAGTAGCTGGGGCATATTTGGGGTGACCTAATGGTGGCCTTCCAGTTTCTGAAGGGAGTATATGGGAGAGATGCAGAATGACTGTTTGCAAGGGTCTGGGGTGTCAAGACAAAGGGGAATGTCTTCCCACTACCAGAGGGCATGGTTAGATGGGAAGAAATTCTTCCATGTGAGGGTGGTGAGGCCCTGGCACAGGTTTCCTGGAGAAGCTGTCCTGGAGATGGCTTTCCTGGAGATGGCTGCCCCATCCCTGGAAGTGTTCAAGGCCAGGTTGGACAGGGCTTGGAGCAAACTGGTCTAGAGGAACATGTCACTGCCTATGGCATGGGGGTTGGAACCAGGTGATTTACAGGGTCTCCTTCTAACCCAAACCATTCACTGATTCTCTGAATGCAGGTGAGTACTACAATAACAATAATAATTTCAAAGCATTATGGTGATCATCTTCAAGAAACAACATTCAAGAGGAGAACATTCTCAGCACAATGATGGTTTGTACAATTATAATTTCTCCTACAAGGTCATGAAATTAAAATTTATGTTAATTACAGCCCATGGCAATGATTATGCTAACAAACTGTTCCACTAATTATATTTAGGTATTTAGATTGCATTAGCCAAGAAGTTTTATGCAAAGGTTTGAATATTGCCTATATCTCATAAATAATAAAGACTATTAATGGAGATAATACATGCCTCAACCCACAATTACAGCAACATATTTTAATTCAGTTGCTTAACACACAAGTTTAAAAATTGAAGTAGGAAACATAGGTACTAATCAGTCCTATGAGATTCATACTTGTTTATCTTCGAATTTTTTTTTTCTTTAAAGAAGATGAAAATTCAAGAAATTAAATGAAATATATTCTCTTTTCATAATGGAAGGTTTTTGGAAGGTTTTTCTCAACAGGCACAGCAGGTATTACAGGTCTTTGAACCTCCCTCTGACCAAACCAGTATCGTACATATTGGGTTTTTACCTTCTGCCCATGAACCAGGGGGTCCATTTCAGCTCAGGACTGAGCCCCAGTCCTTGTGCCTTCCTCCAGCTGAGTATCACAACTTCATGATACGTTTATTGAGAAAGACAAGTGGAAACTTGCACACAGTGGTTACTGCCACAAAAATTCTTGTCCTACCGTCCTATGTGGTTCTCTTACTCAGAACAATTCCACATCAGAGATGAAAGGATAATATTGCTATTGCAGTATCTCTGCTGTTAGCTGTCTGTGATTGGGATTTCACAGAATCACAGAAGGGTTTGAGTTGGCAGGGTCCTTGAAGCCCATCCAGTTTCACTCCTGCTGCCATGGGTGGGGACACTTCCACTAGACCAGGTTGGTCCAAGCCCCAATGTTGCCCTTGATGTCCCTGGCCAGATTTAATTCCATTAGGGCTTTAGTTTTCCTAGGCTGATGCTTGGCTGCCTGGACAAGCTCCCTGTATTCCTCCCAGACTATCTGTCCTTGCTGCCACCCTCTATAGGCTTCCTGTTTATGTTTGACTTTGTCTGGGAGTTCCTTTTTCATCCATGCATGCCTCCTTGCATTTTTGCCTGACTTGCTATTTGTTGGGATGTATTACTCCTAAACTTGGAAGAGTTGACATATGTGAAATATATATCATGATGTATGCCTATATGCATGATGTACATGAAAGAATGAATAGCCCTTTCACAGTTAGTTAAGAGGGCATTTGATAAATGCTTCAGTCAGTTACATGATTTGCTTAAACGTCCTTACAGAATGGGGCTGTAAAAGTTGAGGGTTTGCTTAGCTGGGGCTTTAGCTCTTTTTTTTAATCTCCAAACTTATTGGGTACTGAGGTCTGCACTTGAACCTGCCCTTTCCTTTGCATTGCACTACTGAGTTTGTATTTCTTCAGAATGATTACAGGATTTCCATTAGAAAGGTTCAGTCAGGTCATTAATTTTAAAAGTTGAGAGTCACACTTGATAGCACTTTATAAGGCATAATTGGCTTACAGCAAGCTTCTTGGTTTGGGTAAAATGGGACTATTCAACATCCAGTGCAACACTGACAGATGTCACCCAAGCAACTTTGCTGTCCCTGCCCAGAGCAGAAAGAACACGTGACCCACTGGTCACAAGGAGGTGCCAGGAGGTGCCAGCATCCAGCTCATGTGGTGATAGTACATTTGGATGTTGGTCCTGAAGTTATAATTCAGTCACAAAATCACAGAATATCCTGAATTGGAAGGGGCCCAAAAGGATCATCTAGTCCAACTACTGGCCCTGCACAGGACACCCCAACAATCCCACCTTTTGCATCCCTGGGAGCATTGTCCAAATGCTCCTGGAGGTCTGGCAGCCTTGGGGCCGTGACCATTCCTCAGGGAACCTGTTCAGTGCCCCACCACCCTCTGGGGAAAAAACTTTTTCCTGATACCCAGCCTAATCCTCCCCTGACACAGCTCCAGCAGTTCCCTGGGGTCTCCTGTCCCTGGTCAGAAGGAGCAGAGATCAGAGCTGCCCCTCTGCTGCCCCTTGGGAGGAGCTGCAGCTGCCAAGAAGGTCTGGCCTCAGTCTCCTCTGCCCCAGGATGAGCAAACCAAGTGACCTCAGCTACTCCTACTTCATTTACAACTTAATTAAGTTGTTTAAAAAACAATAAATTACTCTGATCCCAACTCCATTGAAACCATGTTAGTTGAGTAATTTTCTTCATGTTAAAACTTTTTCAATTTCATGTTAGGTGAGGTGAAACTTCAAGGGTTCTATGGCAGACAGAATCAAAAAGAAGATTAAATTAGGTGCTAAAATAGAAGGCAGATATGCTCAAATAATTTCAGTGCATGAGTGATCTAGAAAAAAGGTGAGAACTAAAACTTCATCATCTTAATGGTGCTTTGTTGGACTCTTCCCAGTAGCTTCGTATCCCACTTGTTCTGGGGAGCCCAGAACAAGTACTGGACACAGTACTTCAGGTGAGGCCTCAGCAGCACTGAATAGAGGGAAAGGATCTTGGAATACATGCCAGAAGGTCATGTGCCCATCCAGAGGAGCCTCAACAAGCCTGAGAAATGAGCTGACGGGAACGTCACCAAGTTCAAGGAGAGGAAGCCCAAAGTCCTATTTCTGGAGAGGAACACTGCCAGGCAGGCACCAGAGCATGCTGGCCACCTAGCTGGGCTGGAAAGCAGATTGTCAGGAAAGACTTTGGAGGTCCTGGGAGCACCAAGGTCAACACAAGCCAAAATATGCACCCTTCTGGCAAAGAAGGGCAGTGGGCCTGAGCTGGGTTGAGAGTGCAGCCAGCTGGCCAAGGGAGGGGATAGTTCTTTTCTGCTCAGGACTGGTGAGCACTTCTAGTGCTGGCTCCAGTTTGGGGCGCCTCAGCTCAGAAGAATGCAGTGAAGGGCTGTGAAGATGATGATGGAGGGACTGGAGCCACTCTACCATAAGGAAAGATGGAGAAAGATGAACTATTGAGCCTGGAGAAGAGAAGGCTTAGGGTGATCTTATCAAGTCTATAAATACCTAAAGGGAGGGTGCAAAGAAGACAGAGCTGGGATCTTTCCAGTGGGCCCAGTGACAGGACCAGAGTGAGTGGTCACAAACTGAAATACAGGAGGTTGCCTCTGATCTCCAGGAAACACTTAGTTATTGTGAGGGTGACTGAGCACTGCCACGGGTTGCCCAGGGTGATAGTGAAGTCTTCTTCCTTAAGCTACTGAAAAACTGCTGAGACACAGTCTTTTTTTTCATACTTGTTCACAAACTTAAAGAAAAGAAGAAGATGCAAAAAAGTCCTTTTTGCTAACACTTAAGAAAACAGTAAAATTGGTATTTTTTTTAAATATATGTTTTATTGCCATTGATACTTGTTTCAGAAGTATATTGGTTTGGTACATTATTACCAAATTAAATACTTTTACTAGTCATTCCAGATAAGAAGATGCAACTTCAATTACATATTATGTTTTCCTTACAGAGTTTAGCAATATGACAAAGTAGATAATGTACAGTTCTTTTCTTAAAAATTCAGTAACTGAAATTTTCATGAATAAGAAAGCTTGCAAAGTTCTAATACTTTCTATTAATGCCTTTTGCTGAGAAAATTTAATTAAAATCAGTAAACTCATAGAGAGAAGGAATAAATTGAAATACATCTGTTTTGTGCAATTAGCAAAGTCCTTTCCAAAAAAACCCCAAAACACAAGCACCCAAAAACCACCAGCACAAAAGCTGTTTGTAGTGACAGTTAAGTTGACAAATGATGGTGAAGCATTCTACCTTGGCCAGATCAAGTGTCTTGTAAACCATCAGGATTATCTAATTCCTTACAGAAGTGGCTATACCATGATAACATTTTATGAGGTATTTAATGGACATTTACAAAGCTGGGAAAGAAGGACAAAGAGTGAAAAGACTGCTCATAGAAGTAAACAGTTTACATTTCCTGTCATTTTATATCTATTTCCTGGCCTGGGGAAATATTACTTTCCAAACCTGCATGATGCACAGTATGCAGTGAAGCACTCTTTGGAGCATTAAAAAAAAAAAAGTCACATTTCTAAGGCAGAAGTAGCATGTACCCCACAGCCAAGACTGACATTTAACAGTGACAAACTGGCCTGTCGATCACAATGATGAATAAAGGCTGCTGGTGTAGAGGTTACAGATTTACCTGGATAGACAGATGAAGGGAAAGCACAGGGGCACAGAGTGGGGCTGGGTAGAATTGTAGTTGTAGAGACCCCCCCCAAACCTGCTCTCCTCCAGAAGAGAAAAACTCCCACCCAACTTGGCATTATGTGTGAACTTACTGAGGGTGCACTCAATCCCCTTGTCCAGATCACTGATAAAGATATTTAACAGGACTGGACCCAAGACTGAGCCTTGGGGACCAGCTGGATGAACTCCCTTTCCCACCACTCTGAGGGCCTGGCCATCATCCAGTTTATCACCCAGCAGAGTACACCCATCCAAACCATGAGCAGTTTCTCCAGGAGAATGATGTGGGACTCACTGCAAAAAGGATCGGGAAGATGCCTAGAAGAGTCTCAGGTGAATCCAGGAGAATATAGTGGAGGACTGTTCAGTTTTCAAATCAATCTTGCTTAAAGAATTCTACAAAACCGTAACAAAACAAACACACACACACAAAAACCAACCAAAAAACTCCAAACAAACAGACAAAAAAAAAAATCCAAAAAAAATCAGGTTGAAGGTTTTTATTAACTTAAAAATAAAAAACCCAAGAAGTCACATTTCTAAAGGCTGCTGTCCCAGTCTCTCTCTGCTAGGACAACATCTTGAAGTGGAGCTGGAAGCAGGTGGGACAGGACAGCACCTGGGCTATTCTCACAGGCCAGCCCTGTAGCACCCCCAAAACCTGGACACATAAACCAAACACAGGTATGCACATGTGTATAGACATAGCAAAAATATATTTGTCTTAAAAAAAATATTGGCCTTGGCCATACATTTATACCACTGGAAAAAGCATAGTGGCTCGTTTCAGTTTTCTTTTCAGTCATTACAAATGTTTAGAAAAGATAGGAGTGCAAAAAATGGAAATATCCGAGATCAATATGAAAACCAATAACAAAGATTCCATTTTTGAAATGGAAAGATTTCATTTTTGAAACTGCATTGGACATCCTCTGCAGAAATTTACTCAGAGCTTTAAGATTTGCAAAAAAGACCAAGAGTATTGGAGTCAAATGGCTTCTGTGCTAGTACAACACAGTCCCTGGGGACTTCAGCTGGCTGCCTTGGTTTTTTAAACAGGATGGAGAGAGATCATCTTAGCAACTACAGCTCCCAGTTCTCTCAGGGCCCTGGCATGCATCTGGGTGGGTCCCATGGCCTTGTGCATGCTCAGGTTCCTCAGGGGGTCTTAAACCTGACCTTCTGCTACAATGGGCTGGAATTAAGTCCACCAGTCCAATAACCGGAGACATGTGGGAATAGTGAGTGACAGTAAAAATTGAAACCAACAATTGTTGAGTATCTCAGCCTTCTCCTTGTCTGTTGTCACTAGTCCTGTCTGGCTTGTGGGGGTGGGGGAGAATAGGGGAGGTGTGATATGGTTCTTTTCACCTTCCTTTTCCCACTGAAGTACCTGTATTACTAATTTTTTTCCCTTATTATTATTTTTTTGCAGGCTTTTCCAAATTCAGCATCAACTGAGCCTTAGCTGTACTGATCCCATCCTCACATACACATGTGTTATCTCTATATTTTTCCCATGATGTGTATCACTGTGTATTGTCTGCATATTACCTTCTTGCATCACATATACTAATTTTCAATAACCTTCTTGCTTTATTTCAAAAACCTTTTTGTATTACATATGTTGTCTGCATATTACCTTCTTGCATCACATATACTAATTTTCAATAACCTTCTTGCTTTATTTCAAAAACCTTTTTGTATTACATATGTTGTCTGCATATTACCTTCTTGCATTTTAAACAAGGAGATCCTTACTTTGCCAAGCTGGTCTCCTGCATTCCTTGTCTAACTCCCACAAATGGGAATTGTGAGTTCTTATTCTCTAAGAAAAATGTCTTTAAATGGGTGCCAGCTCTGCTCAGCTCCATTACCCCTGACAGCACTTTCCAGGGCATCCTATCCACTACTTCCTTAAAAAACTGAAACTTGCTCTCCTAAAATTTAGCATCTTAATCACAGCCAGACTCTTAAGTGCTCCTGCAAATAAAGTCAATATATAGACAAATGTTTACAAAAGACAGTCTAAATGAACATGGGAAAAAAAAAAAAAGAAAGAAAAAAGCAGCTGTCATGGCAAGGATGAAAAGCCAACACCCAGAATTCACAGCTGGCACTCACTCACTCCCAAGGGCTGCAGCAATACTGAGCCCCAAGGCACAGGAAACTGCCTTTGCCACTGCACCCCTTGCACTGCCCTGAAGAGCCAAGAGCTGGCACAGTGCTGCTGCCCTTCCCTACACACGGAGTTCGGCACAGACCTCTTTGGTTCTCATCTTGTGCATTCTCAGCTGGAGACTACAAATGTGCTGTGCTCAGGACATGGTTCTTTGCTGCACTGCAGCAGCAATGGTGGAGATCAGTCCATTCCTGACAATTCAACAGAGTGTAACTTACAGGGAGAGTAAGTCACCTGTAGATGAAATTGGGTTCTGTTCTTAATGATTTCACAGAAATTTTGGCGGACTTGGAACATGCCCTATAATAGTTGCTCTGTTTATGTGGCTGTAAAATGGAATTGTTTTTAAAAATTCCTAACAAGAGTGCTACAAGGGATAATAATTCTTCCGCGTGAAGTACTTTTACTTCTCCAAAGGAGAGGCGCTTTCCACTGCAAGTGGAAGATCAGTGAGTTTTTCCATCGTTTCCCCACAGGCCAGGAAATGCAAAGAGCGGGCAGGGCCCGGTGTGTGCCGGCAGCCACCGCCCGGTGTCCCCCTTGTACCGCAGAGCTCTGAAAGCGCCTCCGGCCTCGCTGCTCCTCGTGGAATTCACCTGAGCCCGAGGGATCGCCGCTGGAATTCTCCCCGAGGGATCCCCGGCTGGGAATTCACACCTGAGGCCTCACCGGCTGCCAGAACACCAGGTAAGTCATCTTAGCATGGGAGAAGTCTGCAGAAGGAACAGCAAACTGCAGCTAAGATCTGTGGTGTAAGTTATTCCATGGCAATTCCTCGTCTGCTGGGAACAGAAAGTGATTCAGCAGCTGCTTCTCCCTTGGCACAGGAGTGTCCCGGCTGTGGCAGTTTAAGGACTCAAAGCATCACTTCATCAAGGTGAGAAGCCAAAAAGCACAAGCCCTGTGCAGTGAAGTTTCCCTGGCAGAGCTGCTGTGCACTGCTCACACGGTGCAGAGGAGGCAGAGAGGGTGCAGACCCTGTCTGCTGCTGAGTCCTGCCTCAGGAGTGTCAGCAGAGAGGTACAGACTAGGAATGATCATCAGGCTCCCTGGTTTCTTTTTCTTTTCTTGCATACTGGAGTACTCAAAGGGCTGTGGTATTGAAATGAAATCATTCTTTGTGACAGACTCCTCTAAGCTTTATTCTTCACTTAAGATTCTTCTGCACCCTGGAAAAGACCTGCTTCCCCCTTGCTTTGTGTTTATCCTCTGCTGCACCTGGGTGGTAAAAAAAAGAATTACTGAGCTGCTGCTTGGGAGCAGAAAGAGAAATCACCACAGCCAATACTAGCTGGTAGCAGTAGATACTGAAAGNCTGGAGTGTGTCCACAAAAGGGAACAAATCTGGGGAAGGAGCAGCGTAGGGAGCTGGGGCAGCTCAGCCTGGAGAAAAGCAGGCTCAGGGGGGACCTCCTGGTTCTGCACAACTGCCTGACAGGAGGGTGTGGCCAGGTGGTGAATGGACTCTTCTCTCAGATAACAAGGAACAGACAAGACGGAATGGCCTCAAGTTGCACCTCAAGTTGTGGAGGTTTATCATTGAATCATTGAATAGGCTGAGTTGGAAGGGACTCACCAGTATCATCCAGTCCAACTCCTGGCCCGGCACATGACACCCCAACAATCCCATCACATGCCTGCGCATTGTCCAAATATTTCTTGAAGTCAGACAGGCTTGGTGCTGTGACCACTTCTCTGGGGGAGCCTGTTCCAGTGCTGAACCACCCTGTGGGGAAAAAACCTTTTCCTGATATCTAGCCTAAACTTCCCCTGACTTAGCACAGGGAGCCAGATTATGCTGAGTCACTGGTTTAGGGCTTTTGATTAATGCCCATTAACACTATCATTATTGGTTATCTATCAGGGGCTGAGACAGCAATAAATCTTAAACTTTCAAACCACGTTTGAGCTTTACAGAACAATCCTTCAGCCTATAAGCACCCGATTTAAAATACTGCTCTGGAATACAAGCAACCCACTTCTTCCATAATTCTCAGTCCTCTGAAACGAAAAGCTCCGGAGTTCCTTGAGTGACCTGGTATAGATTTTGCCCATTTGCAAAAGCACTTGCTGTGACCTCTGTGTACGACCAGCAGACACGATGAGCTGATTGCTCCAGCAATACCCTCCCGGAAAGCCTTTTTTCACCTCTACATCATCCTCTTTACTTGTCGCACATCGTCCCCATCCGACCAGAGTCTCTTGCTCTCTGTGCTTTGGTGACCTTGCCGGCTTCGAGCCTTCCCCACTACAGCTCCCTCCCACAGCCCCGCTCGCTGCCCCCCCAAGCCGCTCCTTCCCCTGTCCCGCACGCCAGCGGTACCACACCACCTCTGGGGCAGAGCCGTCACTCCGGCTACACCGCCACACAGGCTCCAGAGCGTCCCAGTTACACACCCACAGAACTTCAAAATACTGCCATTAAAACGGCCCCTTGTCCACCGAAGCAGAAAACTCGCACACAGCAGCGCGGGGAGGCCGTGCCGCCCGTGGGCGAGGGACGAGTCCCCGCCCGGCGCTGCAGCCCGAGCAATGCCGAGCGCAGCCGAGTGACGCCGAGCTCCGACGAGCGGGGTGTGGCGGCGGCGGTGCCGCCTCGCCGGGCGGGTCCAGGCGGGCCCGGGGAGTGCTCGGGACTGGTGTTCGCCAGAGGTTGGGGAGCAGGATGGTGCTGCCCGGCCTTGGGGTGTCCGCGCCCCTCCAGGGTGCAGAGCGCTGCAGCGCGCTGGTTTTTGGTAGACCACCCAGCGGGCCTGCTCGTACCTCGAGCTGCTCGGGGAAGCCAAGCAGGTCCTGGCCGTGTGCCCCGGGACGTGGGCAGCGCAAACGCCTGGAACGGCGACGGGGACCAGCCTCTCTGCGGTGTCCGTGAGGAAAACTGTCCCTTAGGCATGCCGGCAGCCAGAGCTGCCTCCATGGGGACGTCGGTGGAGTGGCCCCAGAATCCTTGATGCGGGGACGGGACGGGACAGCGTGTGGTGATCTTTCTCATCAGAGCCCCCGCGTCAGACTCCCCTGCTCAGCAGCGCGGAGCTCGCACCGCGGGACCCTGGGTGCGCCCCTGGGGCGCTGGAGACTGGATCCGCTGCAGACGGGGAGCAGGGCCGCGGCGTCCTGGGACATAGCGCAGAGTGCCATTATGTTGGCTGTCTTGCAAGCAGTTTAAGAAATAAACCGGCGGAAATCCAGACAAAATGTATTTTTTCCAACTTCTGCGCCTTTACCTGCAGACCAGAACAATGGCATTTCTTAGCCGCAAGGCAAAATAAGGCGTTAGTCTAGCCTCAGGAATGGCAACGGCTTAGGCATTGAGAGACCATGGATGGGGGAGACCTTAGAGGTTTCTTCCCCCAAGCGCAGGTATGTTCTCATTCCCATGCTGGGCTGAAAAGTCCGGACGTAGGAAGTCTGGCCTGCCTTGTGCAGAGACGAACACAAATCTGGGGCTGTGATCACTGGTTCCGGAGCTCTGGTACGGGATGGGCCGGCCGGGATGAGCTGGCTGGGATGAGCTAGCCGGTCGGGATGGGCTAGCCGGTCGGGATGAGCTAGCCGGTCGGGATGAGCTAGCCGGTCGGGATGGGCCGGCCGCCGGGGAGCGCTGTGGATGAGGCTTGCCCCGCCCCCCCGTTGTTCTGACAACGGCACGCGCGGTTGTTGGCGCGAGCGCGTCCGAGCGGGCCCGGCTGAGGGCCCTTGGGAGGCCGGGAGAGACCCCGGGAGCGACCCCCGGTGGGCTTGGAAGGCGAGCGGTAGGCGTGGAGTTCCACCGTTCGGAGTCTCCGGGAAGCTGCTTTGAAGGCTGGAGCTGCTCTGCTCTAGGACAAGCTGGGAGAGCTGGGGGTGTTCAGTCTTGGAGAAGACTCCAGGGAGACCTTGGAGCCCCTTGCAGTGCCTACAGGGGCTCCAAGAGAGCTGGAACGGGACTTTGGACAAGGGCCAGGAGTTGCAGGACAAGGGGGAATGGCTTCAAACTGCCGGAGGGTGGCATAGGGTCGATGGGATGTTGGAAAGGAATTCTTTTCTGTGTGGGTGCTGCGGCCCTGGCAGACTGCTCAGAAAGGCTGTGGCTGCCACATCCCTGGAAGTGTCCAAGGGCAGGCTGGACAGGGCTTGGAGCAACCTGGGATAGTGCAAGGTGTCCCTGCCCATGGCAGGAGGTTGGAAGATGATCTATCTTTAAGGTCCCTTCCAGCCCAAACCATTCTGGGATTCTGTGATTCAAGGAAGGCCCTTTTCCAAGTGAAATATTGTATCTCCTCTTGGCTCCCAGCTTGTAGCTGCCTGTTCTTCTGGAAGCAGGCCCGGCCAGTCAGCTGCGATGGGCCACGTGCTCTCAATAGAACGAGTGCAACATGTTCACAGAGAGGAAGGCTGTAAACAGACCTTCAAGGCCCAAGTGAAAAAAGCAAAGCATTGAGTAAAAGCCAAAGGAGTTGGTTGTGTTAGTGAGTTTGCTAGCTGTTGAAATGACCCCAGGTCATTTTCAGCATTTCTGGTTTCGTTTTTTTTTTTAGTAAAAACTGAATGTGTTATCTCCAGCATATGCTCTCCAATGCATCTACATGTGTTCCCATCTCTTTGTTGTGTATCAGGTTATATTAACTGAAGGCAGAATCATAACACAGCAGTAAAACATTTAGAGGCACAGTTAGCCAGATTCAGGCATTTCTCACTCTGCTGTTGACTTTTCTGGTAACTGTAAGCAAGGCAACACAATCCAGTTACTCCACTTTTCCTCTCTGAGGAAAAGATTATCCTTTTTTTTTCTCATTTTGAAAATTGCCTTAGATGAAAATTGTTATGCATGTGGCATGTAGGGTGCATTATTTTACCTTTCTCTTTTGCTGTCTTTCCCCTACTATTTTTTATTAATTATTTTGTCGCGGTTCTCCATTCAGTAGGTTTGAAGGAATTCTAATTGTTGAGATTATGGTTCTTTGAAGGCTCACTTAGCCCAACTTTTGGATGAAGGAAAGAAGACAAAGTCCTCTAAGAAGAGTAAAAAGTGCACTTTAAATATGCCATGCCATTACCGTGGGATCAGCAGAAATATGTTGGTAAAACACCCACTAGTGACTTCACAAAAACGCCACACTCAGACAGGTAGAGAACAGAAGTGTAAAACCCCAATTATATGTTCATAACTAAAGGTATGAAATTGACAGATTTTCACTGGAAATTAGAAGCTCCTGAATTCTTGGTCATAGCACAAAGGACTTGTAATAGACTGTCTCTTTGCCAAATGTAAATTTAGTATAATGAACTGCTGCCTATTGAAGTGCAGGCTAACAGATGAATATTTGCAATATTTGCAGGCATATTGTATGGCTTTCCTTTTAAAAAGGTATTATTCTTGCTCATAGCAATCTATATATACGCCCAGTCTGACACATATTTTTAGGCTGTATTTCCAAGTAAATGGCTTACATGATCATGCAGTGAGATGAACAAGAGTGAAGTTAATGCATCCATCCTTTTTTACCCTAAGCCAGCTGCGGAATAATGATACAGGGATACTCACTGACCCCAAGGAGAAACACAGTGTTGGGAAAAGCACTAGGCAGATAAAGGCTATTTCCACATTTCTTGCTAATGTCTCCTTAAGAGTTAATAGGGTTTTTTTTTTTCCTTTTAGAGCTGTTATACATGTCTTTGTAGTTAATACATACTAAATCTAGCATGTATTGCTTTAATGCCATTCTAATAGATTTGAGGTTGGGATCTACCCAGGTTTCAGCTTGTCTCAGAAGAAGCAACTTTGATTCTTTGAATTATATTCTTTAAAGTTAGAATGATACTTATGTTCACTTTAATGTTACATTTTGCCAATTAAAGTGAGTTATACTATTATGTTAGTCCCTCTTCTGGTGCATTTTCAGTACAAATCGAAGCCTTTTGAATAGTCAAATATTCGAATAACCAAATTATTCCCTTTCTGTTTCAGACAACCTACAACTTTTCCAGAGGCATGGGGAAATGTAGATGCAAGTTCAGCTGAGAAAGTCAGAGGCCTGCCTGATGTAGCTGGTAAAACTGGTTTCCCTTAATGTCATCTATTTTAATTTGCATTCACAGGAGACATGGTACATGTAATGGGTTTAGCTGAGCAAGGTATAAAATGGTGCTGGTTTGAATGTAAACCAGCAGGAGAAATTAAATCCACACAAATACCTTGTGAGAGAGTTCAAATCAGAGTTACAATTTAACAGAAAGATTACAGCAAATCCAATGATACAGAAAAACTGGTTTAAAAACAGAGAGTCAGAGTACAGCCTGGCACCCTGTTGGTCAGGGCTGCAGTGGTTGCAGTCTTGTCAGAAGCTGTGGTCTTGTGGAAGTTCAGGTTCTTCTCTTGATGTCCAGTGGTGGTGGTGTCTCAAGACCCCAGACTGCCTAAATTATGGGGTTCAGGTGGTACATCTCCCAGGGCAGGGAGGTTCACAATGGAATGGTGTAATCCCTTGAGTCCTAGAATATTTTTGGAGTCCTTGATAGTTGTTCCAGCTGCCCATTCTGCCAGTGCAGATTCAGTTCATTATGACCCATGAGCAGAGATGACCCTCACTGGATGAGTGGTGCTGCTGCTTCCCCAGCAGAATAATTGTAAAGATAAATAAACACTACCTCACCTTGCAGGGTTTGCCTTCTCTTTTTAACACCCAGCTTGTATCCTGGGGGGTCCAGTTAACATTTTATCACAAGATGAGGTAGAGGGGAGTAGAATACACAGTTTGGTTACACCCACATTGGCACTCTTTCTCCTGCCACAAAAATCAACCGCAGAAATGGCCTGACACATTGGTAGGTAGTTTTGAAGATGAAGAGTCTTCTAATGAAAAAAAAAACCCAATTGTGAAATTGTCAGTCAATCACAGGTTATGTTTAGATGATAATTCCTGTTCTGATGTAAGCAGATCTCATTCCTGAAATGATGCCATTCTTTTACATCATACCTGAGCTTAGTTGATCATTCCATGCTACTATCCTTCTGAAAATCAGAAGTGAATTTAGAAAATTTTAAAACACACTCTAGTATTTTTAACCTGTGTTTGCTAAGATTGCACTTCCCATGGAAAGATGTCGCACACTGTGAGAGCTGCACAAACTACAGCAGTCACAGTGTAGATTTAGGGATTTATTGTTCATGCATCCCATGTTCTGCAGCAACAGTTCCAGGCTAGAGAATCCTCATTTTTCCCTTGGCAGTTGCTGAGGAAGCAGGCAGCAACACATGGCAGCACCTGACAGAAAGGCGGCGAAAGCGTCACGATCGAGCAGTGAGCGAAATGCAGCAGGAGCTGGACTGCATTGGCAGGGTAAGGCAGGATATTTTCATTCAGAGACTTGAGTGCTCTGGGCCCAATATTCAGATGATCACACTGACCTACTGTTTTAGGAGATGGAAGCCTCTGTTTTGGAGCTTCAGGAATACCTTCAGCTAAAAGTGATGAAATCAGATGAAAAGAGTAAACTGCTGTTTGAAAAGATTGTGTCTGACATGGCTTTGGAAGGTTTCTCATTTGAGGTAGGGCAGTTCAGAGAATTGGCTCAACTTCAGTTACTTGTACCTGCTCTGTGTAACATCTTATGGTGTCCTAAATCATTGTTTTTTTCCTTTTTTAAATATTTTTTTATATGTATTCACTTTTCAATGAGATTGAGAGTAGATTTTTATTGCAGCGTTTGGAAGAACTGTGGGATATGATCCACCAGGAATCCTCAAAGAGAAAGAAGTGGATTAGGGCAGTAGATGAATCCCTAAAGAAGATCGAAAGGAGTCGAGCCATTAAAGTGAGCTGCAGTCTTAATGTTACTTAAGCATGAGATTGTTATTTGCTGATACAATGTTGGATGCAGAGCAAAGAGCAGCTTGTTTCCACAGGAATCAGAGGTCGGCCAGTAGTTCTGTTGTGTGGTGATTGCTTTCTTTTCACCAACAAACTATTCACTCATTTTACACCCACATAATCAGGAGAAGCTACTTTTTTCCCTGGTTTTCAAGTGTTTCTTTCTTTCACAATTACCTGTACTAAAGGTGCAAGGAATATGTGAGCTGCTTTTATTTCCCCGGAGCGTTGTGTAGGCCAAACTTTCATCTGGTCTGTTATTTTTTGGGGGAACATACCTATTCTGCAGCTGAGGAGGAGCATAGACATGACCTAGCTCCATTTTAGTTTGGGTTGGCTGACTGTCAGTAGCAAGCATGTTGCAGTTTTGTGGTCTTCAGCTTAACCTGTAAAAGTCATTGGACATCACAGAAAATGTTTGGATTAAAAAAAATGGATAGACTATGGAAGAGCTTGCTGCACTGTTCTTGTAGGCAAAGAAAAGCTGTTTGTTCTACCAGTGCCAGTTTCTCCTCTTTTTGTAATTCAGGTATAATGGATAGGTCCAAGAGTATCACCAGTAACCTTTCTGTTGGATTAGTTACAACAAACGTCAGAGATGAACATATTTGCTTTAATTTTGTAACATTTAAAACAGGCATTGGTGGATTCCCTTCAGATATTTGGAAGGAAGTTGGTTTGATTTTTTAAATTCGTATTGCAGCCTGTCTGCAGAGCACTCAGTTATCACAGATATTAAGAGAAATCAGCTGAGTAGTAGCAAAGTGGAATGTTTTAGTTACTATTTTTATGAATTACTGAAAAAACAGTCTTTAAGGTAACTATGATTAATATATTAAAATTTACTTCTCAATCTGTGTGTCATCCAATTAATTTTAATTCATTTTAATGGATTTAATTAATTAATTAATTTAATTGAATTAATTCTAATGGAAAAAATTGTCTTGTTCATGTAGATTTTTAACTTGGGAAAGTGATACTTGAGTTATACTTTTTGCTGTTGCTGCTTTTTTTTATTCTTTTATTGTACAGATAGCAGATGTACTGACCAAGTATACTGTGAAACTGGAGGAAATTTCCTTCTTCTTGGCACCTGATGTTCACAAGCTTATTAATGATAAGGCCATGGTAAATGTTTTACCTGGGGCAAGATAGCAGTCTGAATATTCCTAGAATGTCTCTATTTCCCAACTGAAATTCTTTTTTTCTGTCTATCAATCACTGAAATATAGAAGAGATTTCTACTTTGCAGGGTATTCATTATCATTTGTGTTATTTTTTCCCCTCATTTTCTGTAGAAGACACTTTTTTTTGTTTGTTTGTTTTTGAATGTTGTGTGCTGCTTCTACTCCTGGTTTTATTTATTAATACACAGAATATAAACAGAGCACTGCTGGGTAATGAGAGGGCAACTGCCAAGCTGCTCTTTAATCTAATGAAATCAGAGCTTGAGAAAGACAAATTGCATCAACTGAAATGGCAAGAGAGAGTCAAAGACTGGAAGCTCATCCAAAAGCACTGTGTAGTTCAGAGTTTCAGGTCAGAAATTTTGCAGTCTTATTTTAGACAATGCATAACGCAAAGTGACTAGTGTTCACTTGTGGCTTCTATAAAAGTAATACTTCATCATTATTTCTTTATACATATCACATATGATATCACATATATCATGTTTCCACATATCTTTTTTCTATCCTGCAGAGAATTTATGGCAAGTGAAGAAGTACAGAATCCCCCAGCTGTGAAAACAGAAATGGAAAATATGATAAAGGAGCAGATTGTACTCAGTGAACAGAGACTGAGGGTTTTGCAGCACATTGGGTATGGCAAAAGAGGGTATAGCATAAAGGAAGACAGTTCTTTCTGCAGTTAATGAGGGACTTTGCTACAAAATACACTTTGCTTCCTGTCAGTGTGTGATTGTTAAACTCAGCAGTAAGGCAGGGTCTAAACCTATTTTTGTACAGCTCTTTTTAATGGAAAAAATGCATTCTTGATTTTCAGTGCACTAGCTACACTGAAGAGGTGGTGATCGAGGGCTAAAAATGCAGGAATGCAAAAGTAAATCTTACTGACATTTGAAACGTGGTAGAAATAGGCAGACAAACATGGGTGGAGAGCTGGAAGTTGGTGCTTTTGTCAAGGCATTTTTTCTCCATGGGATTTTATTTGTGTCATAAATTAAGAGGGGAGTCTGGATAGAAATCTAACACTGCTATATTTGGCTATCCATCCGAAACACAAGAAGGATTTTTGGGTGCAATGTATTACAGTATTTACAGGGAGGTTTTCTACAGTGGATGTAGGACCAAGGTAGATTACAGTTAGTACCTTGTCAGGCAGTAAACAGTTGGCCTTGAACAACAACAGTCTCTTTGGGTTTATTTTCATTGCCAAGATGGCTGTAAATAAAATAAAGCATAGTATGGATACACTGATTCATAATTTTATATTTTAAGTACTGACTGCTTTGTATTTTAAGACACCTGACTCTTGCTTCCTACTTTGATAGCACCTTGTTGCCTCCAACACATACAAAATCTGACATAAATGAATGGTACAGAACTCTGGAGAATTTAAACAAAAGTATAGGTAAGTTAGGAAATCATAAAAACAGTCTGGAATTCAAGCAATACTTTCTTTTTTCCTGGGCAGTGATGAGGCAGTTGCTTTGGAAGTGCATGTTTGCTCTATTCTTTGTTCCATGGGTTCCCACATACCTTCTCAGCTGCTTTGAGCTGGCAGCAAGACCCAAAGAAGCTGCCTGTGACATCACTGTCCTTTGACTTTGGCCAGTTTGTACTTTCCTTTGGCCAGTACTTGTGCATGGTGAGATCTAGCAGGAGCTGGCTTGATTAGAATTAATCTGGGGGGAACAGAAGGTCAATTTTGACGTGGATCAATTCTCAATCATACAAAAATACTCCTTTTTAACTCCTGGAGAAGAAGAGGGGAAGTATTGGAGATATTTCCTTTCTCTTAGTTCTGTAGTGTGCCTTCCCTCTGTGTCTGCCTTCTCTTGGTCCAGAGCACATCCTGTCACGGTGTCTCTAGCCTGTATGGTTGCAAAGAAGTTGGCAGCACTTGTAAATAACTTGCTACTTTTGAGCATAATTATAAATAGCTGTGTATTAAAATGTCTTTTTTGATTGGTTGGTAGTGTCACACAGATGTGCAGCACTGCTGGGATCTGTTCCCTGTGCTGAGATTCAGCACAGGGCCTCTGTCATGTTTCCGTTTCACACTGTGAAATATGGGAATTTTGACCCTGGTCTGTTCCTTATCATTCAGACACCCATAATGTGGAGTGTGTGGAGAAAATGCGTGTCCAGTATGAGCTGGTCCAGGGCAAATGTCAGGAAAAAGTGCAGATCTGCAAGGTGAGTGTCACAGCTTTGGGTGTGGTAGCCATGGTACAGTGTGTCATTACAGTAAAATGTGTTTGAGGATCCACCAAGCATTGAGATAACAAGTAAAAGTAGTTTTTAACCTCTGTCTCATTCTGTTCAAAAGATAACCATCCATTGGTTTCACAGCAGTATTTGGTGTTTGTACTTCAGATGTGTAAAAGCCTCAAATGTGTTTGAGGATCCACCAAACATTGAGATAACAAGTGAAATTCGTTTTTAACCTCGATCTTACCCTATTCAAAAGGTAACCATCCATTTGGTTTCACAGCACTATTTGATATTTGTACTTCAAATGTGTAAAAGCTGTAACAAATGCCAGTAATGAATGGGGTGCTGTCCTGTGTTTATGTGGTTCTTCAGCCTTTGTGCTAAATCTGTCTTATCTTGGCAAAGAAATTCCACCTCTCTGCCTCAATTTCTCCCTTTGTAGCCAATGGAATTGTATTGTTTACTACCAGAATGTGGGATCTAGGAGGCTGAATCTTTCTCTGTCCATCACAAGAAAAGAAATACTAAGTTTAGGCATGCTCTCTGAAAGCCAGGCAGTATTTGTTATATGCATGTCAGTAATTTGCTATTTCTTTCATTTAGATGACCCTGTTGGATATGAACATTTGCACAGTAGAAGATGTTGAAGTTGTGCATTCCAGCATGCTTCAGATGACTGAGAAACTAAAGCATAGGTTTGAAGAAGAACTGGAGCAGATGGGCGTACGTTTATTACATTTATTTTTATTGCTCCTTGTTAATCTGTTCTTCCTGCACTCCCACCTGCAATGCCTTCTGCATTGCAGCCTATTGATGTCACATTAGAAAGAGGTCCATAGTGTGACTAAACAATACAAAGAAATAAATTTGGTGTGGAAGAGTTTCACATGGAAGAGTTCATAGTTATTGTGTTTATTATTCGTAATATAAATATTTTGTATTTTTATTATCATTTATATCTGAAATACATATTATAGAGATGAATGACATATGGCCCAGTATGTCTAAAGGCAGAGGAATAGATTTAGATGATCTCCCAAATGTCTTCCAATCTTATCATGTTAGGTATCCTCTTGTTCGTTCATTTCACCTTCCAGAAGTTTAAAAATAACTTGTTCACCTGAATGGTTTCTTTTAGAGTGATTTTAAGGAGATGGCTCAATGGCATGAGAAGCACTGTCAGGGCTTGTACAGCTGTTTTCAGGAGGCCATGGGTCTATGGGATGTCCATCAACTCCAGCTGTCCCAGCAGCAAGATGTACTCCAGAAGAAAGTAAATGAATTCAGATGGCAACAGGATAACATAATACAGGTATAAACATAAAAACAAGAGTGTGATATAAAGTAAAGGAAGGACTTCTTAATGCAAAGAACCCTCTGGAATTCAATATAGCTGCTATAAAATTAAAAGCATAATATCTGACTTTCATATTGGAATTTCTACTTCTCAGTTTCATTCTGTCAAGTTCATTCTTGCTAACTGCTTGATTCACACTGAATGGACAGTCCTGTCTTATTCTTGATATGGCAGCAGTGATAAAGATCAGAACTGCTTTCTGTATAAAGTGCCTGCAAATTGTTATTTTGAGATCTTGTGCAGGTAATAGAGTCTGGTTGAATGCCAAGTTCTCATAGTTCCAACAGCCACCTTGGGGTGGCAATGTCACAGGTGTTCATTATCTAGGAAAATCTTCACAGATGATGAGTTTTGCTAAGGTAGCTTCCCTTCTTGGTGTAGAATATATGTACATAATTAACTTGCTTAATTCCTAAATAGCTATGGAGATTTTAGTATATACTAAAGCATTTTACTGGCTTTTTTTATGTGGTCTTAGATGATGAAAAATGATCTGGATACAAGTTTGGAAAAAATGAAAATGGCCAGCTGTGAAGAAAAGCTGAAGGAATATTTGGAGAACAGCCTTTCTTCTTTGGACCAAATTAGAACTAGGTATGAATTTTGTATTGTAAACTTAAAAAGTAAAGCATATTTTAATATGAGTTGTACTACTCAGTCCTTGTTTATGCTGTTGTGTGAAGGTATGGAAAAAGGCTTTTTTTACTTCATGAAAGAATATAAAATAATGTACATATGGAACAAGACTAAGGCAAATAATACCCACAGTTTAGGAATGGGACAAAGGAAGACTGCTATCATTCAAAACCCATACCACATCAGTATTACTATGCATACCACCATGCCTTATTCAGAAGGTAAAAGTAGTAGTTCAGATTCTTGAATCACAGGAATCAAAAGTTGGTCTGCACCATCACCTCTGCACTCATAGATTTGATCTCATTCAAAGTTGCAAGGACTAAGATAGCCCAAGTATTTATTTTGGTAAGCTCTCTGTTATCCTTCTCATGATTAGGCATTTGCAACTTTAAAAGACACAAAAATTTGGTACAATATTGCTCTCCTTGCTAAAGATCTTAGCAGCAGGTGTGAAGCCTGAGAGGAAGCAGCTCTGTTCTCACACCCAGGAGGTCCTTCCTGCCTGTTAGATCACAGGCACATTAGAAAAGTAATATGGAACTGAGGGGCAGAGTCACACACCTTCACACACCTCACAGTGGGGTTGTGGTTAGGGCTGTGGGTTTGGTACTCTTAATAATCATTTAAGCAGTTAAAAAAAAAGCCAGAGGTAACAGACCAAGCGAAAATACAATGCCAGGCTCCAGAAATAGAATGTAACCTGTCTGAACACATGCATAAATTCCCCATAATTATCTTTCTTTAAGAGACAAAAAAACCACAAGTGTAAATGAAAAGAAATGTGAACATGGATTTTTCTTGAATCAAGACTCAGCTTTATTTTCAAGTAAAAGGAAAATAAACCAGAAAGGCTCAGTCACAGCTGAGCATGGTGCAGAACTAACCTGGAAGACAGTAATTTGACTTCTCTTATATAAGCAGTGTTTGAATGGTTTCCCATCCATGGGAAGGATGTAAAAGGCTTTATTGTAAATTTTTCTTAACTTTTGTGTATTTATTTATTTGTAATGAACTAATCTTTAACAAGCCAGGATGTGATTGTATTCAGTGTAAACAGATCAATGGCAGCATTTAGGCTAAAGCTTTTATGAGATTGATCAGAAAGTTGGATTTAGTTTTAAAGGCACTGTAATCATACTTAATTTTATTTCTATACATACTTGAGTTTCTTAAACAATGACCTTAAATTTGACAGGAATGAGACACTCAAGCAAATTGTAATGAATAAAGTAATGGCTTACCCAAAAGCTATTTTGTGGGAATTGATTTCTTACAGTATGTCCATCAGTCAGCATTTTAGTGTGAAGGAAATCTTCAAACAGGTAAAAAGAAAATTTCTTCTGGTTTAAAACTTTACTGGTGTATTAATTGTCACGTTAGAGAAAATTTACATTACCTTTAAAATTCAGATTATATAAAGTATTGTTTCAGCCATTGAATAAAGTGCTTTTGGTAGAGGTAGAAGAGGGAAACCAAAACATTTCTCAGTCCTGCACTTTTAACTCTGTCCTTTTTACAAACGGCATTTTAGCAAATTCATTTGCCTTTTGAACAGCTTGCTCCCATATATAAAAATATAAATATACAAATATATTAATATATAAATATTTCTAGCACTGTGTAAATGTCCAAATTGAGAACGAGAACATTATTCTAAATATCCTTAGGATTCCTGCACTAGCTGGTGCACTGTTGATTCTGTGCTGATACTTTTAAAAGTCATGTGATAATTTCCAACCATTTCCCAGTCGATGTCTGAGAGTAGCGAGGCAGAAAGTCCTGAAATTGCCACGGAGGTTCTTCCCACTGATAGTGGAAACACTTCCACTGTTCTTGGAGTTGAAGAGACAGAAAAGACTGACATCACAGAGAGTTATTTTACAAAATATGGAAAAGAAGAATCACTTCCTATGTACCTGAAATATGTGTTTCTGACAGAAGCCATGTTTGTCCAGCTGAAAGAAAGGTGAGTAAAAAACAATTTCTGTTCTTTCTTTCTCTTTATGTAATAGACAAATTTCAGCTGTTTAGAAGAAACATTAGACTACAGAGGCAAAAGTTATCTAATTACTGTTATGTAATTAGATATTTATATAGTTAGATACTTAAATATAAAATTTTGATTGTGAACTATTATGTTATTCCACTTTTTAAATTGATACAAATATGAGAAAATCTTAATATTTCTTTGTATCCATGGCTGTCAAACTACCACAAAAATATTTACCTTTACAGAACATTCATATTTTATGGAAATTATTTAGTGAGCAAACATATTACAGAAAGACAAGTAATTTGCCCAAATTCCCTGCAAAGCCATGAAGGTAAAATGCCTGGTACTCAGTAGGATGCAGCTAACTCAAAAACTCTACCAGTATTGTGCAAATGATACTGAAGCCATACCTTCCTGTACCCAGAAGTTGAATTCTTAGAAATAACATATTCAATAAATTCTTATTTATTATTTCCTATTCCTCACTGTAATATTTCTTTTGCAATCATAGGATTCACCTCTGCTTTTCTGAACACCTGGAGAAATGGTTTGCAGAATCCTTGTCCAACTCCTATGTCTTTGTAGCTGCCAAGAAAGAGGAGCTGAATTCAATCCTTCTGCTGCATCTTCAGTTGCATCAAGAAAAGCAGGAGGAGATACAGACAAATATCTACAATGTTCGAGCTGGTATTGGCCTTTTTCTGTATTCTGAGCATCACATGTCTTTGTTTAGAGATGCTCCTAAGTGGGCCAAAATTTGTTTCAGCATTAGTTGACTCAGTAGTAGAGGACAATAGAAATCAGCTGACTGTCTATGAATTCCCAGTGTATTATGTTACTCACATATTTTTAAAATGACATTTCTTTTCTATAGCTCTTCCTGGTTTGTGCTGTGTTATTTTTGGAAAAACAGACAGCAGTGTCTTGATTAACAACTGGATTGTAGAAGATGTTGAACATTGTATTGCCAGTGTTTGTGAATTCTCATCCACCTTGAAATTATTTAACAAGAGTTTGTGTCGTATAAAAAAGATTTTAAAATCATTGCAGAAAAAGCAATTAGCAAGTTGGCCCAAAATATCAGGGCCAGGCTTATGAAAACATGAGAGGAAGATTGAACTCTCAAATATCACTGAGCAACTACAGAGCATCCTCTAAGCAAAACTCTGTTTGCATGGGAAGTGTCAAGTTCTTACGGTGAGAAAAAAATATTTTAGACAGGTTTGTTGGTCTTTAACACATAAGCAAAAAAATTCTTTTTTTTGGAGAACAGGAAAATTTTTCAATTTCCCTTTTTCTGCAGAAAGGACAGGGGCTTCTTCTGGCAGCTTTCTTGGGGTGTTTGGCTGTCTCTTGATTTATCCAGCTATCATTCCAGAAGAGAGACCAGAACTGATTTTTTTCTTTCCCTCACAAAACCAAGAAAAGTGGATTTTCCATTAAAAAAATATAACCTTTAGGTTTGTTACAAGGCTGAGAACAGAGAGAAGAGAGATAATGGGGATGTCAGCAATGACCAAAAATAAAGGAAGAAGAATGCTTAGAGCAAACAAGAGATATTTGTGGTTTGAATGGAATGGATTAGGAGCTGTTAAGGATATATGTCTTACACTGGAGAAAAATCAAAGAAACCAAATTGAATGTGTTTAATTTAATGTTAATGAATATATTTAGTTTGTATGTTTTAGCTACTATGTGGACTGGCTTTGTTTATTTTGCTGCTGCTGCTGCTGCTCACAGGTTGAGTGGGCACTGTGATAGTTCCCAGTAAAGAGGGAAGAATGTCCCTACGGTAAACTTCCTTTGTTTTCAGAGCAACTTTCACTTCACAAAGAGCATCTTGAGTGCCACAGTGCAGGACTGGCAGGAGGCCTGGAAAAGGAGAAAGCTGAATTCCTCAGATTTTCAGAGCAGCTGAATAACCTCAGCACCACCTTTCCTTCCCGAGTCTGTACCTTGGAGTCTGACTTGCTCCACGCTCCTGTGACTGAGCAGTAAGTGTGCCACTGCTATTGCTGTGAATCTCCCTGGTTAAATACTCCTCATTGCTGTCTGATGTGTTCATGGTTTGCATTCTGAACCTGGTTTATATGTCATTGCTCTTCAATGAAGACCACTACATAAAACTTGAAAACTTGTAAGGAATTTCATTCTGTTTCCCTGAAGAAATTAAAATCAGGACTGAATGCATGGAAATTTTCATCTCCTTTTAATGTGCTGGCAGTCTTTAAGTAGAAAAGATGTTTCATCTGTTTAGATTTTATCCAGTTTACTGAATATGCACAGTAATATCAGTTGACTATTTGTTTTTGAAGAGAAGTGCTCAATTATATCAGCTGTTGCTGTTACCTTCTGTGGTTTCATCCAAACCATCCCAGCTCAGGGAGCTGCTTTGAGAGTCATAGATCACTTTTCCTCCAGTTTTTTCATGTCTTTACAGCTGAATCATGTGTGTTCCTCTTCAGACATGTTTTCCCTGTCTTTTATTTATTATTTGCTGTTAGGTCAGCTTCTCCCAGCAGCACTCTGGAATCAGAGCTCCACAACCATCTGGAATCAATCAGGGTTACTGTGCAAAGTTACCAGCGGCACTTGGAGAAAGCTTTAGGAAAATTAAGGGATTTGAATCTGGCTTTTCTCAAAAGTTGCAGGTATACAGATTTCTGGAAGTGTTGTTTATAAATAGTGACCTAGTTCTGGGAATTGGTGTTTGTTGCACATGCAGAAAAGTAAAAGCAAAGTTTATTTTGTTATTCATCTAGTTACATGTATTTATTTAAAAAAGGAATCTTGCAATTATCATGCAGTTTTCATAACATTTGTGTTGATATATATGTTTCAGGGCTGTTTAGCTAAAAGAGTCTCGGAGAAAAAGATAACTCACAGCCAATTGTTTTTATATTTGCTCTCAGATTATTTTCAGAGGGTGGTGACTTTTCTTCTGACGAGGTAAAGTTTTTCAATGAGTCTCTTCATAAAGAAAGTAAACAAATTGACTCCTTTGAAAGTTCAATCAAGGCAGATGTGGAGAAAATAAAATCGAGTTGCTTGGAGCAGGTATGCAGAATTACATTATTTCAAATGATGTTTCCTATTGACATATTTGATGTGATCTGCAGTCAGCCTGCTTTCAGATGAGAACTGTGAGTCTGTTCTGTTTGGCAATTACATGATGGAAAGGAATAGTTGAAATGGCAAGTTCTATAATTTAAGTTTTAAAAAGTGAAAAATTGTCTTGTCCTGTCTTTTGTTTCTGACATTCTTAAAGGCAACTGAACTTTTCAAGCAGTCTGAAAAAAAGTTTGCTTCTCTCTCTCGGAGTCGAGCCTTTATGGGGAAGGTCCATCAATCTTTGAGAAAGCTACGACAGCAAATCAAATCAGAGGTACAAACAGAAACATCAGAACTTGGCTAAAATTCATTATAATAATTTTCTTTTATACCTTTGAGGAAGATTTTGGCTGAATTCATAGTGGACAAATATGAGGTGATTTTTTAATGTCGATTTAAAACCTGTTTTCTGTCACTATCTCCTTAAAAGTTTATTTTTAATACTGCTGCAGCTGTGCTGGAATAATATGGCCTTGCAGCACATTGAGTATGTACATCTGAATTCACCAGCATTTTTGTGTGGTGCAGTGAACTGTGTGAAGTGTTGCTTTTGTGAATTACTGTTTTCAGCTTCTCCTCTGAGTATCAGGCATTTTTAACCAGTTGTTATCAGTGGTTCTATTGGTGTGAAAGTGGAGCCTCTGAAACTCTTCTGAATGGGGACTTGACTTCTTGGTGTTTGCTTCTGCTTCAGGTAGCAAATTCCAATTTGCAGTCAGTCACATTAAAGTCTTACCTGGAGAAGCTCCAGCGGAAGAGAGATGCTTATGTTTATTCTACTGCAGAAAAAGAAGTAACTTCTGATCAGCAGGAAATGGTATTTAATTTGACTTGTTATTAACTGTTATTAATGTGGTATAAACTAGTATTTTTAAGGAAGACTTCAGTTTCCTCATATTTGGGGCTGGGCAGAAACACAGAATTTTTGCTCAGAAAGGTCCTTGTCCTGGATTCAGCTGGGATAGAGTTAATTTTTTCTCAGTAGCTGTTACAGTGTTGTGTTTTGGATTCAGAATGAGAATGGTGTTGATAAATCAGTTTTTGCCAAGTCTCCTTTATCCTAAGTCAAAGACTTTTTCTTCCTTGTCTCCTGCTCTGCCACTGAGGACGTTCACAAAGGAAACTGAGAGGGAGCACAGCTGAGCCAGGTGACCCAAAGTGGCCAAAGGGATATTCCAGTCCATGGAATGTCATGTCCAGTCTATAAACTGGGGGAGTTACCCAGAAGGGCCAGTCTGGGTTCAGGAAGGGGGTCTGGCATTGGTCAGCAGGTGCCAAGCAATGATATTGTGCATCACTTGTTTTTCACTTTTTATTTTTATTATTATTATTATTATTTACCATTATCACTGTATTTCACTTTACTTTCAATTCTTAAACTGTTGTTATCTCAACATACAAATTTTCCTTTGATTCTCCTCCCCATTCCACCAGAGCAAGGAGGGAGAGAAGGAGGGTTGAGCTGTGTGGTGCTTAATTTCCAGCTGGGTTTAAAACCACAACAGTCCTTTTTGGACAGCCAGCACCTGTTTTCCTGTTTTGCCAAACCAAAACTTCAGTCTCTTACACAATCTCATTGCTTCCATGTATATGTACATAAACTGGTGACAGAACAGAGGCAAATAATGTTGTTTGCAAGAGTCAGCATGTTTGAAAAGATGAGAACAGTTAGTTTAGTAAATCCCATCTGTGTTACCATATCTTTCAGGCTTTACCTTCTGAAGAGTTGTATGATTTTGCCAGAGAAGTGTTGAAAGAGCTGAAAAACAGGAGCACGTATCTCGACTGCTTCTTAGTAAAAGCAAAGATCCCAAATGGCACTGTAAGATAACATTCACATTCTCTGTATTTTGTTTAATATTGAGAGAATTTTCATGTGTACATGTTTTAATGGCTTTTCAGAATTTGTGCTTTGAATTTTCAAATGAAAAAAGAATCTGCATTATGCTGAGATGTCAAAGACACTGTAACATTAGGACAGCCTTTTTAAGAGGCTGAATAAATCACCAGTTTACAAAATGCTGAAGAGATCCATGACATTGCAATGAGTTGCTCAGCTCTTCACAAGAGTTTGTTTTCAAGGTGTAGCACTATTCAGAGGTACATATTTCACAGGTTTCTTGAAATTATTTATTTAAAAAATCCCAAATTTAGTAAAAAAATCCCAAAATGTTTGAAAGGATTTTGTTTTTATCAAACGGGTTGTGTTTTCTTTCCTCCCTTTTCTGGAAAGCCTGTCTTTATTTTGTAATCTCAGTGGATCATTGTTTTAAGAGTGTGTCCTTCTAAGAGTACATCCTTAAATACTGTTTCTGATGAGAACCTACTCTGAACTGCTTTGAAATGTTTTAGAGCTGTATAGCTGTGACAACATTGCTGTTAGAATGACAAAAAATTCATTTCAGCCTGTGAAGCAGGATATTGTCTGTGTAGAAAATCTGCTTTAGTAGTCAGTCATTACATGGAATGCTTTCATTAACTGCCTGCTACAGTTACAGGGCTTCATTTTTCTTCCCATTTCAGAAGGACTTCACCACTCCTGGCACAGATGGGACGTTGCAAGAGGACTTCACCACTCCTGACAAGGGTGGGAGGTTACGAGATTCCATTGCTCCTGCTGTTCCAAAACAGAGTCTGAGAGATGAGAGCAAAGGGCTGGTGATGGGGCTGGATCCTGACAAATATCCTTTGTTAAATCCAAGTGGAATGGATACATCAATATTTCAAGATTTGGCAATAAATGTTATCAAAAATTTAGCTGGGTAAGTACTTGTTTGCCTAAAGGCATTTTTCTGTCTGCGTCTTTATTTATATTTTCTTTGCCCAGAACTAGTGAATAGACTGTTCATAGGTAAAACTACTACATATTTTCTGATCGGTCTAACTTTAAAAATTAGTCCAAACGAGACTACTTTCTTTTTAAAACCAAGATTTCTCATAGCCAAAAATACCCCTTTGTGAGTAATAAGTGACATCTAGTATACAGTGATAAATTTCAGGTATTTAAATTTTGTCTTCTAGAGCTTTATTTTAGTTAAAAGGTGATTACCTGCTATATAGTTGACTGAATATACGAAGGGTAAAATGAAGAGTATGACAAATGTTTGATTTGCAAATAGTATTTTTATGCAGTTTTACCTGTAAAAATTCCAGTTAAACAATCAGTCCCGTGAAATTATTCTATATGCACTGTCAGTTGTAATAGTAACCCAATCTGTTAAATATGTTCTCAGAAATTTAACTCACTTAGCACATGATAGGGATAGAGAACTTGTCTAGTTTGCTATATAATATAGTATAGAACATAAAATGACAGGATATTCAGTAGTAGTTAACTCTTTTTTTTTTTTTTTTCAGATTTGACCTATCAAAAAAATCCCAAGACCTAAATCAGAGGACAAAGGATCCAGGTGGGCCTATATTTCTTTCAATATTGTCTTTTCATCTAAATTGTAGTTCCTGGGATTTTACTGGTCCAGGCCAGTGGCTTCTATGCCAGGGACTCTGAGATAGTTGTGCTTCTCAACTCTTTTCCTGAACATCTTTACTTAGATTAAGGTGATTTTGGGCTCCTAAAGCAATGAAAGCTGCAGAAAGAGATAATAATGTTATAAAGAGTGACTGTTATAGCAAAAGGGAAACAGGGTTGAGAAAAGAAGTGGAGCAGAAATCATGAAATATAGAGGGACTCAGGGGTTCTTCTCACAGTGTATGATCATCTACTCAAAGGTGAGCTCAGAGGTAACCCCAGATGCTCCCTACCTAGTGTTTCCATTACCTCTTCTCTCTTCTGCAGACCTTGACTCCTCCAGCCATTTCCACATTTGCAAGCCCCCATGACCACCAGTACTCTGAATGTAGCCCATTCATTCTCTTTATTGACCTGCCTCCAATTTGCTTTCAGTCTCCTCCATCTACCATGAATTTTCTGTGACATTCCTGTACTCATGCCGCAGCACATCACCTTTATATCAACCTTTATTGCTGTTGCCACTTCAGGGTTACTTCAGGCCCATCTGACAGAAATGATTGTTCCTGTAGTTGTCCCCTCTATATAAATATATATACAGATAAAAAGCACTTCATTTGGCATTTTTGCAATCTTCTTTCCTTGCTAACTACAAGCAGTTCCTCGCCCAGTAAAGAAGAAGGGATCTGATGCACATTCTCAGAAGTCTACCAGCAAGAGGGCATCTCGGGATGAAACAAAGCGAAAAAAAAGGTGGGACCCCTAAAAGGAGGAATTCCACTTCAAATATTCCTGTGCAAGAATTTATCTAAACTTTGTCTGTTCATTGAAAGATTCTCACTGCTTATTTGTATTAGCCTTCTTTCCATCTGCTGCTTATCACTTGGAATCTCTTAACCTGTTTATGTCCACATGATCAGCTTTGTGGGTTTTTTTCCCTCAGATTTTGACTGGAAAAATATTATTCCTTTTCTCCTTCATCTGCTACAATTTTGTATCTTGAAGTTGTTGAAACACAGACTAACCCTTAAAGTGGCTGAATTTTCAGGTGTGTCTAAATAGTTTGTCTTCAGCTTAGTCCACAGATTGATTAAAGGAGCTACTGTAACAGAGAAAGCAACAAAAAAATTTTTGAACAACTGAGAGTTTAGAAGAGAATTTCAAGAATCTTTTCCCATCAAAATACTACCTTTATATTGTCATGGTCTGGGAATGATATTCCCCAGTTTTGTGCTCCTACCAAAACACTCCAAACCATGTGCTGCTTGCTCACTCCCCTTTCCCTGCAGCAGCTGGGTAGGTAAATTGGAGGCACAAAAGGTGAATATAAGGTTGAGATAAGAACAATTTACTAGAAAGAGCAATGAGATTAAAAAAACTAGTAGTAACAGCAGCAATGTTAATAGCAAAGTGTACAAGGGAGGCATGCAATTCATATATGAATGCTCACCACGAGGAAACCCCTGACAGTACCCAACTGCCACCACATTCCCCAACAGCAGGGACCCTTCCACCCCACAATGATGAGAGGTGGTAGAGAATAACCTCCAGGTCCTGGCCATACCCCCTCCTGACTACTGCAGAAATAAACCCCGTCCTGGCCAGAACCAGGACACATAGAATTCTGATTCTGCAGTTAGGTTTTTTTCTAATTTTTCTTCAGTTTCATGTCTGTTGTATGACTGACTAGCTCAAATCATCAGCCAGAGAAGGAAGACACTTGTGGATAGTTTTAAATTAATGTTTTTCCCTTTCCAGTGGAAAAGGCAGAAAATCTCTTACCAGGGATGAGAGATCCCAGATATTTGGAAAGAGGCCTTCAAAGTCTGAGTAAGTTGTGTATTTCCAGAACAAGAAGTTCATCTATTAAAACCCTCTATGTATGTATGTGTATGTGTGTCTGTCTGCCCATCTATCTATCTATCACTGTGACCTATAGAGTTCACCATTGAATTTTGAGGTATTTAGCCTTGATATTTATAGCTCAAAGTACTTCCAGAACAGTTCCTTTTTGCAGTGTAATAAAAGTGAAGATATGAGTCCTCTGGTTCATTCTGTCTAACGTCTGAAGTGGGTTTTATTGGAGCCCATTTTGTACATTTATAAGATGTGGGCGGGGAATGTAAAATATCCTCTCTTTCAATTATTATCACACCTAAGAAGACCATTACATTTTATATCTTCATTCCTGTGCTCAATATTCCATTAATAGGAATAAACAAGGAGCAAACAGGTTCCATTCCTCTTCTCTAAGAAAATGATCATATTGTTTCTTGATATGTGCAGCTGTACTCTGAGATATTTTGTACATGCCATACAAAACTATTCAAATTAATGCTTAAGATGTTTAAGTGTTTGGGAATTTTATTCCATATCGTGTTTCCAAATAATTCCAGTAAACAGTTAGACCCACCTTCAAATATTTTTGCTTCATCTAAAATGCATGGTAAGCTCTTTGGGCACAGGAATTTGGTTAAGATTGCTTTTTTTGTGGCAGTGAAGTGGCAGTGCTCTCCAGTGAGCAATTACAATAGCTCCTTGTCCTGGCTGCCTCTGAAGAAAATCTGTGCTAATGTGGGGGAAGGTTCTTAGGGGTTCCTGAATATTGGTCTGTGTATGCTTTGAAAAACCTGCTAAAATTATCCTGAACAAAAGATTTGAAAAACAGTGAATATTGCCAGTGTGATTATTAAACAGTGTGATCAAATTTTAATTTTTTTTTTTCTTTTTTTTTTTTTTTTTGTTTTCAGTACTTTTAAGGGGATTATTATGAGTATTCTCTGGAAGGGTAACAACACCTTGCTGTGTCTTGGTGAGGTAAGGAAATGTCATGTTCTTTAGTCAATTCTGCTCTCATAGGTGTACTCCTGTGTCAGAGAAATAATTTGATTTTTTCAATGTTTGGCAGACCATCCAAAAATTTTCCTTTCTTCTCCTGCTGTTATATACCTAGATGTGACATGTTTAAATGTGTTACCAACATTTTTGCTGGTTTATCTTTCCCTTCTGTAGGAGTTCTATGGAGATAAGAAGAATCCTCCATTAGGAATGCTTGAAGATCTGCCAGACAAATTTGAACATTGGGCAGAAATGCTCAGAATGAAACTACTGTCATACCAAAAGCAGACAGATGATTACTACAATTTCTGTCTTACAGGTAAATTCATTAAATCAGTTAAGATTTGCATTTTCTTGTGTATGTAATTTATCAGTATGTAAGCTGAAAATTGCAGTGACCGAGAATTATGTTGGTGTCATAATCCATCATTGACTTTACTGGAAATGGAGCCAATAATCTTTTTCATGTATTATCAGCTACAAAAAGTGTAGCAGAAAGGCACTTGAGTAAGCTAAAAGACCTGTACAAAGTACCATCTTTGAGCAAGTGTATGTTTCTCAAAGCATTCCATTGAAAAAGGAATGTCAGGGACAGAATTTCTGTTAAAGAAAATTCCAGGCTGTTTGTGTCATACACACACCCTGTCTTTTCCAAAAAGAATTTCGGGAGCAGCTGAAGTGGTTTGAGGAGGAGCTCTCTTCTGTTTCCCAACTGGTTGTGGAAAATCTTTTAAAAGCACATGAGCAGAAACTCAGCTCTTCTACTGGTCATATTCAGCATCTCTTCAACAGACAGCTGAAAGAGTGGGAGGATGCGAAGGTATGTATCCTGGACACACTGGAATGCTTTTTAGTGTAACCAGTGTTACATGCATCAGATTGATAACATTTTATTTTTCTCATTCTCACTGCTTGCTTCATCACTCTCTGCTGAGCTGAGCACAGATGTTTCTGTGTTTGCAGTTAGTCTGCTTATTTCTGCTGGAAGTTTGTATTTCATGGAACTCTGTCCCTTCTCTCCCAGCTTCCAGCACTGGGCTGCCTCTTTCTAATCCTCTCAGCTCTGCCTGTCATCTGACACTAGGATTGTCAGCTCTGTGAGGGCTGTGACCTTGTGGTATGGCCAGACAGCTCCTACTGCATGGGACATGCACTCCTTTGTAAGAACTATGATGTATGAATAATGAAATACTATTATTTACCATCATTCATAGAAGAGGCATATTTTGTCAAGTTTTCTCAGAACTGAGAACAGAATTATAACAGAGATCACACAGAAAATGCTACAGTGTCTTGAGGTTATGTCTGAGTATTAAAAATTAGGTAAAAATTACAACTATAGAGATATAAAAAGTATCTTATTTACCACATGGTAGAAGAGATGATTTTTTGTTGAAAATAAATCCCAAAATGAGACCAGAGGCCAGCAGAGAGGCAATTTAGTGCATATTGCACTGCAAAGCTTATATCCAGACAGCCAAGAAGTAGCTCCATTTTCCTTGCCTTTCTAAATACCTTTATAGAAAATGTTTGTGCTTTACTTCTTCTTTTTTATGGCTCACAGTACGTTCTTTACTGAAAGCATTTCTTTCTTACATATTTCCTTAAAGACTATGCACCGGAGAAAATTACATTACTCCTTAGGACACCCAAATAACTCCCTTCAGCTGGAGGCTTTGTGCCAAGAGGAAACAAAAAGGCAAAAGGATCAAATTGATGGTGTTCACCTCAACACAAAGATGCTGCAGGTAATTGTAAAGCCCTCACTTAATATGAACTTAAATGTTGCATTTGGAAAGGAGGGTGTATTTTGGATACGTTTTTCCTCCCCATCCAAAGGAAACTTGAAATTTTTTTCAGTTTTATGCAATCCTGTTCATGTATTGCTAAACTTTTAAGTGATGTACTGTCAGCATTAGAGCAGTATAGACATAAATATATCTGCACACACACACAGGTGCTTATGATACATTGTAGAACTTACACTATTTTGTATCATTCATAGAACCTACTTTGTGTGAGCTTAATGGTGGGTAGGAGTATTGGCTGTGGTGGTGACATCCTCTGGTTAGTTCTTTTACTTCCAGACAACAGATGTCTGGAAGAGTTTCTTCTCTGTGCATTTCATTAGTGCAAATAATTGATTCATTTCTACACAAGATGAGGAACTGAAATAAGCTGAATTTACAGGAGAGATTCAGGAATCAAAATACTTTTCTCCCTCTGCCCCCTGGGTTTATTGAAGGTTGGTTCCCCAGCATTAAAGCCCTTTGTTTACTTCTCTCAGGCCATTTACTCCAAATTCCACACTGTCTGCAGAGTACAAGTATTTTTAATTCCAAAGTATCATCTCCTATTCCTAACTCTGCATACACACACAGAAACACAAATACCCTGTTTTAGAATAACCCCTGGGCTAAGCACTTCTACCCAAAGTACCTGAATTCCAAAATTATCTTCTCTTTGGCTAGAAGCTTGTTTTATCATGTTTAACCCAAGTGTGTAACTACTAGGTACCTATACACAAAACTCTACAGTTTTTTGAACTTTAGATAATCAGGCAATGTTAAGAATACTGCAGAGACACTTTGAGACCCTTTAATGTGCAATTTTGAGCCTTATGTCTGTTATCTGCAGCTGCTGCAGAATGCCAGGGTTTGATATTTGTGTAGTCTTTCAGAGCCAAGTTAAAAGGAGAGGAGATCAAATTATCAAAGAAATTCCTCTCACTTGTCTCTAATGTTGCAACAGGATTGTGCTGCTGAGTGTGCTCAGAGCTTTTTTTCTGAACTGGCTGCCCTCACTGAAAAGCTCCTCTTGGAACTAGACGAAACCATCACTGTTGATGATGTAAAAGTAGCAGGTAAGAAGAGAAGAGATTGCTTGTTCAGGTCTCCTCTCCCTTGTCAAAGATTGCAGCAGTCTGTCCTTGGGAAGAGAAGGCTTTAATACGCTGTAGTATTTTAAATTAAAAGATTTGCATAATAAACCACAAATAGCAAGCCTATTTCTTGAGTGTGAAGAGCATTGAACTGCACAATTACTCCAAAACAATTATATTCCTGAAATTGTTTGGTTTCTGCTGAGCATATCTTCTGTTACCTCCCAGAAATTGGAATGCCTGCAGAGAAGACATCAACTTTAATGCCTCCTAAACAAGCTGGAATTCCTCTAGGAGCCCGCCAAGTGCAACAGTTAGTGAAACGAGGAAGGAGGTAGTATTTGGAGATACTGTTCTAATTCCTCTGAACTGATAACTAGTAACTGTCCTCATAGTTCTTTGCTGCACTTGTTGAAACTGCTGCTCATCATTAGTAATGTCATTGAATTAGCAATGAATGGGTAATGATTTTAAAGAAAGAATTGCAATGGATCCAAATCAAAGTGAATTACATACAGTATTGGAAAACAATATCATGTCACTGCTACTGCTGTGCCACTTGGCTGTCACTAGTTATCAATTCATTACATTCAGATCTATGAATAGTCTGTGTATTGTCATTCAGAGTAAGTGAATTCTATACTGTGGCAAGATCCTAATGCTTTAAAAGAAAAGGTGGTTGTGCTAAACAAAGATGGTTTTAGGCTAAACCTTTTGTGGAAAAAGAAATAACATTGTTCTTTGGTGCCTTAGTACAAGTCACATGAATTAATATGATCTGTTCTCTTTTCTAATTTTTTTCCTCATGTGTTTTTTGGTTGGTTTGGTTTTTTACAGGAGTTGGCCAGGAATACCTGAGACTACTCTTCCTGACACTCTAGACTATACCCTTTGCAGAGGAACTGCATCAGTTTCAACAGCTAAGACTACCCTGGGCCATCTGGCAGTGGTGGATGCAAGACAAGCTGCCTATAAGGTGCGTCTGTGGGGAAGGACTCCTGAATGGGCTGCTGCTGTTGTGGGTTTGGCTTTTTAAAAAGACAATTCTAGAATTTTAGTTGTGTAAGTTCTTAATGTACACAGTGTTTGCAGGTCCTAAGGCCCTATTTACTTGTGTTTAGAAATCCTTTCTCATGTCCGTTTCTTTGCGATGCTGTCAGAATCACACAGGGTTGGTTTCTCGGGGAGTCTTCTCATTCAGAGACATGAGAAAGGGGAATTGTTTCAGCAGAAAAGCATGGATGGTGTCAGAAACAGGACACTGCATTTTGGCAGCATCATAGTTCCATGCATAGTTCCATGGTTCCAGCTTTCCAGCTGTGCCCCAGCACCATTCCAGTCCCTTTTTCTTTCTGAAGCCTATAGCTCCAGCCTTGGATCATAAAAGCTGATTTTCCCATTGAAGATCTGTCAAATATTTCATACCTATCTTATATCCACAGCTATCACAGATGACTGTTTCCACCATAAAAATTATCAATCTTTCATCACTGAGTCTGTTAAAAGAATATATAGACAATTCTGAGCCTCTGCCTGGCATAGACAATGGTTTTCAAATCAGCAGTGCTCAGCAGTTAGGAGAATATTTTTATGTTAAATCACTTGGAGATGTGTTTATGTAATTGTACTCCCACTGAACTAAGTTAACTTTTTAAAAATATCTGTTTTTAATAGGGGAATGTAAACTATACTGTCAATGATGGCAAATGCCATCAAAACTATCAATTTGCATGTGTGTTTTATGTATCTAGTTCTGGTGCCCAAGAACCTGATTACTGCACAGATTTGAAGGGAATGTGGTTGTTTGGATACAAATGATTGGATAAAAGGATTGGATGTAGAATGCACACACACCACAGGAGTATTTTCCTGCATGTGTCTTGCATTAAAAATACAGTACTTTATCTTATGGAGCATGGACTCTTTGAGAATATTAAAGTGCCCTGAGGTTTTTCTGGTAGTCTACAAGGCTCTTTTTAGAGGAAATAGCTTTTTAGCAGGTTTGCAATACTTCAGTTCATACTTTTGAGTTAAGAAGTTCCAGCAAGAGCCCGAGTGCATCCCGTGCTGGAGATGCATACTTGGGTCTTGGGAGAAGGCAACTCCCTACTCTTAAGAACTAATGGAAGTGAGCTGAAGATCTTGCATTTTAGCAAAATTTAAACATTGCTGATAATTTAATTTCAGAAGTCTTTAAAAGGAACAAAGCTAATAGTTAATTATTCAAATAGTTCTATTGTGAAAGGCAAAAAACAAGTGGCCTCTATGCAGTCTTCTGACACAATGGATCAGGACCTGGATTTAGGCAAATAAAATTATATTTCATCACTACTAATTTTGTCCTTAACTGTTGGGGTTTTTTATGCAGAAATACAAAAGTAAAGTTGAGCAAATGTTTGCCCAGATCAAGGAAGAAAGTTCAGCTCAGCTGCTGGCAATTCGGCGTTGGAATGACTGGTGGGAAGAATCTATCCGGAAGATAAAGCGAGTCTACCTCTGAGATCAGTCAGATTTTGCTGAGCTCTGTTGGTGTAAATTGACAAGTTTGTATGAATGCCACTGATAATTTTTCTTTTATCTTACTAATCTGTTGCATTGAAAGAAACTACTTTTTGCCTTTTGGTTTGTCTGGCCATGTTACCACTCTTGTTTCCTCATATGCAGTCTTAAGACTATTACTATATGTACAATTTACATAACCACTTGGTTTGGCTTACAGTATCATCTGTTACCATTCACACGTGGTTGTGCACATGAATCCTCTGTGCAAGGACACTTAATGCACATTTATTAGCATAGTTTACAGGATTTTGTTGCAATTTTGTCCTTGTGAGCTGGTTTGGTCTGAAAACTCTCCAAGGCATGAGTAAGAACTATCCCTAACTAAGCACCCTCGCATCAAAGCCCCTGCCCAAGCACCTCCACCTCTGATTGGAGGTGGCCAGCCTGAAAAATATACACACTTTATGTTGTCTTAGTTCAACATGCTTTGACTTTGCCTACCCTTCCCATTCTTGCCTTGCCTCTCCTACTTTTACCTTGTGTTGTCTACCCTTGCCTACCATTTTCTTTCATTGCCACACCTTGCCTGCCCCTCCCTTGCCTTATCTATCCCTCTTCTGCTTTTCCTTCCCTACCCCTAATTTGCCTTGCCCCTGTTACCCCTTACTTTCCTTCCCATGCTTTTCTCCTCCCTTTCCCCTCCTCTTTCCTCTCCCTTTTCCCTTTTCCTGCCTTGTATTGACTTGCGCCTCCTATGCCACTGCCTTGCCTAGCCTTGCCTTTCTTTACCATGCCCTTCTTGCCTTTCCTTGCCTCCATCTTGCCCCTCCTTTGCCATGCCCTTGGCTTGCTGACCCCTCCCCTGCCTCACTTTGTCCATCACTCCCTGGCCATCCTGTGCAATCCCATGTGTACTCCTCCCTTGCTTTGCCTTCCCTACTCCCCCCTTACCCTGTCCCTCCCTTGCCTTGCCTATCCTTGCCCCATCTATGCCCCTCCCTTGCCTTGCATTCACTTCTCTTTCTTTGCCCCTCCCATGCTCCACCCTTGCCTTACTCCACTCATTCCCTTTCCTTTCCCCTTCTTTGCCTTTCCCCTCCCCTCCCTTGCCTTACCTACTGCTCTCTTGCCTTGCCTTCCCCTCCATTGTCCTTTCTTGGCGACCCCCTTTGCCTTGCTGTCATTTTCCTTTCATTGCCCCTCCTTTGCCCCTTCTTTCCCCTCTACTGCCTTGCCTTCCATGCCCCCTCCATGGCCTTTTCCCTCCCTTGCTTCTCCATTACCCTGCCTTTGCTTTCCTTCCTTTGCCTATCCCTTGCCAACCCCTGCTCTTTACTTTCTTTGCCTTGCCTTAATTTGCTGTTGCCTTTCCCTTCGTTGCCTTTCGTTGCCTCTCTATTGCCTGTCCTTGCTTGTTTTGCCCCTCCCTTGTTTGACTTTTCCTTGCCTTGCCTTACCTTACCTTGCCCCTCCATGGCATTCCCCCTCCCTGGCCTCATCCTTCTTGCCTTTCCTTGCCTTTCCCTTCCCTTGCCTTGTTTTGACTTGCTCCTTGTCCTGGGTTTAGGTTTCTCGGTGAATTTCCTCCCACTGCTATCAGGGTGAATTTCTTCCCACTGCTATCAGGGAGACCCTGGAAGCAGAGGAGGCGGCTTTCTGGGTGAATAGTCAGTGATCAAGACACAAAAGGAAGTGGTCGATGGCCCTGGCATTGCAGTGGAGTTTTGGGGCTGGGGAGTTTTGGCTGAGGGATGGGCCCTTCCTCTTGGGGTTTTCAGGAGTTGTGGTTTGGTGCTGTGAAAGGTCTGACCCGACACTTGGCTGCAGGTGAGTCCTTCCTTTCGTGGGGGATCCAGAGCACGGTGTGCTGCCTGGAGCCGGGCAGTCTTGGCCACATCCCTTTCTGCACAATAGCTCAGCACCATGATTGAGCCCTGGCTACCTCGCCCAGCCTGTGCCTGCTGCTGTTGGCAGTGGCAAGACCAGCTGCCGCCTGTGTGAGTTTGCAGCAGGAGCAATTTTCTTCCCTCCCTGTGCCGGTTGCGAGAGGATCAGTGCAGCTTTTGCTGCCCTGGAGCTGCGAGCTCTTCTGCCAGCAGTGATGGTGCCACTGCAGCCTCTGCTTCCCAAAGTGTGCCAGCACCGCCTGCCAAGTGTACTCATAACTACACTGAAGGGGGAAAATGGTATTTAGCATGTGGGAAGTTTCTGTTACCGTTCTCTTGATATGTTGGGGGTGTTTTCTAGTAAAGTACTATTACTCCTTTTCGTACATTTTTGCCTGGGCCCCATAATTTTAAAGTTGCAGTAATTTGGAGGGAGAGGTCTTTCCATTCCAGGATGGTTCCCACCTGCCTTGGCATGCATTTATCTTTTAAACCAAGACACTCCTCCCTTGTGTTGTCCCTCCATTGTTTTGCCTTCCTTGCCCCTTCTTGCCTTGTTTCCTGCATTGCTTTGCCTTTCCTTGCCCTTGTCTTCCCTACTCTCCCTTACCTTGCCTCTCCCTTGTGTCTTCTTTGCCTTGCCTTTGCCCTCCCTTTCCCCTCCCTTTCTCCTCACTTGGTTGCCTTTGCGTTATCTTGCTTTACCTTGCCCCTCCATTGTGTTGCCCTTCTGTCACGGTGCGTACCAACGGCTAGCCCCGGCGCACACGACAAAACCACCGTGTGGGATCTTAGCCACTGGAGGCTTCCTGTAGCTCAGCGATGGTGAAGGAATACAGAGAGAGGGGACTGTCTGAGGGCTGAACAGGGAAGGAGTTTACTAGGTCAGTAGGGGACCTTCACCTCCAGACCCGGTGCCTCAGAGAGACCCCGAGCCTGTGGAGAAGGAGGTTTTTATTACATGGGCTAGCACAGGGGTGGTACAGTGAGCAACCAATAACAATGAACCAGGGAGTGGCTGTACAAGTGATGTACACAAACAACAGCAAATCAAGGGAGAGAGGGAGGAGAGGACTCGGGAGTCTGCCAGTCAGGGGTGAACAGGGGTGGTCTCTCGGCGGAAGGTTCTGGGTCTGTGGGACAGGCTTAGGGTGACTGGCAGGGCGGGAAAGTAACTTAGTAAGAGATGGACATATAAGAAAGGCGGGAAGGGAAAACCAATCAGGGACAGTCTCTGGGACAAGGTAGGGTAGGGGTGCACAAACATGTAACAAGGGGAGCTAAAAATAACTCTGAGGGGAGAGCAACCAACATGGAGGAACAAAGAACAGCTTACATAAAAAAAAGCCATCTTGTACAGATAACAAAACTTACAATCCAACTGATTAAACTCACACCCACACCTTTCCTTTGCGTTATCGCTCCCTTGCCTTTCTCACCCTTTCTGTTGCTTTGCCACTCCTTACCCTGGCCTTGCCTTGTTTTGCCTGCCTCCCCCTTATCTTGCTATGAGCTGTTTAATTGCTTTGCTTTGCCTTGCTTGTCCCTCCCCTGCCTTGCCTACACCTCCATTTCTTTACTTTGATTTGACCTACCTGCCCTGCTGTTGCCTTGCCTCCCTTTTGCTTACCTTGCCTTGAACTGCCTAATCATCCATTGCATTTCCTTGTCCCCTCTCCCTTTCCTTGCTCCTCTACCTGTCCCTTAACCTCCCTGCCTTGCTTTGCCCTTCCTCTGCCCTCCCTTTACCCTTTCTTGCTTTGCATTGACGTGTCCCTCCAATGCTCCTCCTTTGCCTCTCCCTTTCCCATCCCTTGCATGGATTTTCCTTCCCTTGCCTTCCCCTTCCCTTGGCCTCTGCTTTTCCCTCTCCTGTTTTGCATCTTCCTTATCTTGTCCTTGCCTTGCCTGACCCTCCATTTCTTTGCCTACCCCATCCTTTCCTTGCCTTGCCTGCATGTCCCTTATCTTGCCTTGCCTATCCCTCCCTTGACTTTCAGCAAGGAAATGCCAGGGAGGGACAGGAAAGAAAAGTGAAGATAGTGGAGGGGTATGCAAGGCAAGACAGGAGAGGTGTGGGGAAGGTTCTACTACCTCCTTGGGCAGCCCATTCCAATATCCAATCACCCTTTCTGAGAAGAATTTCTTCCTAATTAACAACCTAAGCCTCCCCTGTCACAGCTGAAGATTGTGTCCCTTTGTCCTATCACTGCTTGCTTGGGAGCAGAGCCCAACCCCAACGTGGCCACACTCTGCTGTCAGGGGGCTGTAGAGAGCATTAAGGTCACCCTGAGCCTCCTCTAGGCTAAACCCCAGCTCACGCAGCCACTCTTCACAACACATACACTTCAGACTCTTCATGAGTTTCGTTGCCCTTCCCTGGACATGCTCCAGCCCCTCAAGGTCTGTCTGGCCATGAGGGCCCAGAACTGGACACTCAAAGTCCCTCAGCAGTGCCAGCACAGGGCACTGCCACTGCCCTGGGCCTGTGGCCACACCAGGGCTGGCACAGCCCAGGGGCCATTGGCCTCTTGCTCACCTGGGCACACCTGAGCTCCTGTCCAGCCATTGGCATCAGGACTCCCAGGGCCTTCCCAATGGGCATGTTCCAGTCACTCTAGCCCAGCCTGGAGCTGCAGGGGGTTATTGTGGATAAGGTGTAGGGATCTGGCACTTGGCCTTGTTGACCACCCTCACACCACTGGTATTGGCTCATCCATCCAGCTTGTTTGGGTCCCTCTGCAGAGCCTTCCTAGAAAAGCTTTTTCCAACTTTTATCTTCTTTTCTCTTTCTTTCTTTTTGCCCCTTTTACAGTTAGTAGCGTGAAATATCAGATTTTTTGTCTTCTCAACATATAACTTAACATATATCTTAACATATCTTAACATATATCTTGTTTCAGGAAATATTTGAAGCTGAAGTCCTATCTGCAATTCACAGAGAGCTCTTTTTGCTCCTCTCTAAGTAAGCGGGTTGTAACAATGTCACATGAGACATGTGGTTCCATGAGGTTCTGAGGTGTCACAATGCTGTCATTGGTTCTGCAGTGTCACAATGCACTTGGTTACATGGTGCCCCTCTGTGTTGCAATGGCCCCTTGGTTCCCTAGGACTCCTCTGCATCACAACAGACCATTGTTCCATGAGGCTCTGGTGTGTCACATTGGACTGGTGGTTCTGTGAAGTTCTGCAGTGCCACAATCGACCCTTGGGTGTCTGGGGCTCTGCTTGACAAAGAACCCTTGGTTCCGTGAGGACCCTCATTGTCACAGTAGACCCTTGGTTATGCTGTGTCACAATGGTTCCCTTAGTTCTGCAGTGTCACAAGGGACCCTCAGTTCCATGACTTTCTGCAGAGTCACAATGGCCCCTTAGTTCCAGGAGAATCTGCAATGTCATAATGGTCTCCTGGGTTCCATGAGGCCCCAAAATGTCACAATGGACCTTTGGTTCCATGAGGCCCCACAGTGTCACAGCGGACACTTAGTTTCATGAGATTCCACAGTATCACAATGGTCCCCTCAGTTCCACAATGGACCCTTGCTTCCATGAGGTTCCACAGTGTCACAATTGACTCTCTGGTTCCACAGTCTCACAATGGACAGTTAATTACAAGAGGCCCCACTGTGTCACAATGGGCCCTTGGTTCCCTTGGCTCCTCAGGATCACAATGGTCTCCTTGGTTCTGCATTGTCTCAATATATCCTTGGTTCCCTGAGTTTCAGCAGTGTCACAATGGGCCCTTGATTCCCTTGGCTCCTCAGGATCACAATGGTCTCCTTGGTTCTGCATTGTCTCAATATATCCTTGGTTCCCTGAGTTTCAGCAGTGTCACAATGGCCCCTTGGTTCCATGAGGCCCCTCTCAGTCTCAGTGGCAACTCAGTTACATGATGTCCTTCTGTGTCACAATGGAGCATTGATCCATGAGGTCCTGCAGTGTCACAGTGGACCCTTGGATACACCAGGCACTGCTGTGTCACAATGGCTCTTTGGTTTTATGAGGCTTCTCAATACCACCATAGATCCTTGCTTTCATCAGTTTTAGTGTCACAATGGTCTTCTTCATTCTGCTGCATCACAAGGGACCCTCAGTTCGGAGTTTCCCAAGTGTCACAACAGGCTCCTTGGTTCTCCAGTGTCACAATGGACACTTGGTTCCACTTGGTCCTGCTGTGTCACAATCGAGCCTTGGTTCCATGAGGATCTGCAGTCTCACATTGGACCCTTGATTACATCAGGCTCCTTTGAGTCTCAATGAATCCTTGGATTTCTGAGGTTCCTTAGTGTCACAATGGACCCTTGGTTCCATGAGGCCCCGCAGTGTCACAGTGGACAGACACTTGGTTCCATGAGATTCCACAGTATCACTCTGGTCTCCTTGGTTCCAGAGTGTCACAATGGACCCTGGGTTCCATGACACTCCAGTGTGTCACAAGGGACGCTTGATTCCATGAGGTTCTGCAGTGTCACAATGGTCTCTTTTGTTCCACAGTATCCCTATAGTATCCTCAGTTCTCCAGTGTCACAATGGCTCCTTGGTGCCATGAGGCCCCATAATGTCACCATGGACACACTGTACCGTGAGGCTCTGCAGTGTAACAACAGTCTTCTTCGTTCCACAGTGTCACAATGGAGCCTTGGTTACGCGATGTCCCCAAGGGTCACAGTGAACTCTTAATCCTATGAGGCCCCTCTGTTTCACAATTGACTCTTGGTTCCATTGGTCACACTGCACCATTAGTTCCATGTGGCCCCGCAGTGTAACATTGGTCTGCTTGGTTCTGCAATGTCACAATGGCCCCTTGGTTCAATGAGGCCCCAAAATGTCACAAATAGGCATTTGGTTTAATGAGGCTCTGAGATGTCACAATGGTCTCCTTGGCTCTACAGTGTCACAACAGACGCTGGGTTCCTTACAGCAGCATGGTGTCACAAGGGACACTTGGTTCCATGAGGTTCCAAAGCATAACACTGGTTGCCTTGGTTTCACATTTCACAATGGACCCATGGTTCCATGAGGCTCCTGTTGGTTCCTTGAGGTTCTGTAGTATCACAATGGACCTTTGGTTCTGATGCCTTAAGTTGTAGCTGTCATATTTTCCAGATTCTGTACTGCATCAGTATATAACTCTGAAGTTCATAGAAAGTGTTAGCAAGTCCTCCTCTCAGTTTAGTCAGACAAAACAATCCTTTTCCAGCCTGAGAACCAAGGACACCGTTGCAGCTTCAGGCCCAAAAAGTACAAACAGTGAATTGAGGAGAGCAGTCTGGGAGGATGGGATTTCATAACCTGAAGCTGTAATTGGACAATTAACATGTAAAAGGACCAAAACTTACAAAAGTGTGAAAACGTGTGACCTGTCATCCATCTTGGGTGTAGCATCAGCCAGGCTCTTGTACTGCCCAAGGTGTATCCTGTGAAGGCCTTTTTAATACACACCTACTTTATTCCTTTAACTCTTGTCCAGGCTCTGTTCTAGGCAGCTTCTTGAGACATCAGTTAGTTCCATGTGACTCCACAGGGTAAGAATGGATTCCTTGTTTCTGCAATGCCACAAAGGACCCTTGGTTATACAGTACCCCTCTGTGTCAAAATGAACAATTGGTTCCATGAGGTCCCATGGTGTGCCTTTGTTCCATCACAAGTCCCTTTGATCCATGAGGTCCTGCTGTGTTATAGTAGATCTTTGGTTTCATTAGGTTATTTAGTGTCCCAATGGTCTCCTTTTTTTCACAGTTTCACAATGTCTTCTTGGTTCTGTGAGGTTCTGCAGTTTCAAAATGATCTTCCTGGTTTTGCAGTATCACAATGGACCCCTGGTTCCAAGAATTTCCACAGTGTCACTTTGTTTCATGGCATCACAATGGTCTCTGTGGTTCCAAAGTGCCAGAATGGACCCCTGGTTCCATAAGGTTCAGCAGTTTCACACGTCTCCTTGTTTCTATGATGCCCCTCAGGGTCACA
>VXBB01017065.1:2784-12990 GCA_013399915.1 Illadopsis cleaveri
CAATTTTTTGCAGTTCTTTCTTTAGGTATCTTTCTCCCTCTCTGCAGTTTTTTTTTCACAACTTTTTCTCACAGCTCTTGCTGTACAAACTTCAGCAATTCAAGCATACTGTTCATGTCATTTAACTCATTCTGCTCTGCAACAATTTTAGATCATTTTTAGTTGTTGTACACAACCACTCAGTTAAAACATTCAAATCCCGTTGACGTGGTCTATTCATTCCACATACAGGCTATTTTCATCTGAAAATTCATAACCTCTTTCATACTAGAGATAAATACTCTATGTTGTTTCTTTGTAAGGTTTATTTTTTCAAATACTTAGCTGCTGCCTATAGTAATAACATAAACCATCAATCACTTATCACAAATATGCATGGAAAACCTGATTCTATGCTAAGCTGTATTTTGTCAGTGACTTGGTAAATGTTAAATTTTGTTTTCTTAACTGTAGCCAGGAAAATTAATGTCCATTTCAAAAATTAATCTGGAAGATTTTTACCTTTTTCTTCTTTTTTTCAGATTTCAGACACTGCAATTAGTTAGTGATCAAACTGCTATGATACCCATATAGGCATTTGGTATTTCATACAGGCTAGAAAAACACAATTCATTTATTTTAATTAAAGAGTAGCTTGATATTTCCCTGAAGATGAGACCAGAACACTCCAATGTACAGGCAATCTCCCAATAGTTATTTTAATAATGATAGGATTCGTTTCTTCATGTTGTGAAGGGGAGATATGAACTAGGTGCAAACACTGTTCACATTCATAGTTTTTACATGTGCGTCCAGCTAATAATTTTACAGCTTTTGGTAAGACCTTAGGAAGTCATCCTCTTGTATGAAATTCTAATGTACAAAATCAGACGCCCAAAGTCAGTGGAAATTTTCTTGGAGACTGGTACCTCCTTTTTGTGCTTGACTGGAAATAGAGAGCTAATGAAATTTGGCAGCTGTAAATGGAAGTGTTAAAATTTGGGAAATGTGATATTTCTTTATTAAAAATAGATTCAGAATCTTACATGTATATTATTTTCTGTTATTGATAGACCTAATGGAGTGACTTCTGTCCTCAAAAAATCCAAAATGCACAAAGCTCTTAAAGATCTGCTATGGTTCTCCATACAGGTACTTGTGTTTCAGGTGATGAATTCTTATGGACAGGGACTTACAGAATCTTAGACTCATAGAATGGTCAGGGGTTGGAATGGACCTTAGAGATGATGCAGTCCAAACCTCTCCTGCCATGGGCAGGGACACCTCCCACTAGACTGGGTTGTTGAAGGCCTTACCCATAGGGTTGGTCATCCATAGCCTCCCTGTACTGCAGTTTCACCCGCCTCACAGGGAAGAATTTCTTGCTAACATCCAGCTTAAATTTCCCCCCTTTAAATTTGCACCCATTACTCCCTGTCCCATCACTACAGTTCTTGAAAAAATATCCCTCTCCAGCGTCTGTGTGGCCCCCCTTCAGATACTGGAAGGTTCCTATGAGGCCTCCACACAATATTCTCTTCTCCAGGCTGAACCTTCTCAGCCCACCTTTGTTAGGGAGCTGTTCCAGTCCTCTTACCAACCTTGTGGCCTTCTCTGGACTTGCTCCAACATTTCCATGTCCTTATGTTGGGACACCAGAACTGGACTCCAGGTGGGGTCTCAGTAGAGCAGAGTAGAGGAGGAGAACAACTTCCCTCGTCGTGCTGACCACACTCCTTTGGATGCAGCCCAGGACACATTTGGCTTTATGGATGGTGAGCACTTGCTGCTGGCTCATGGTGAGGTTTTCATCAGCCATCACCCCCAAGGGGTGCTTTCTCCCCAGGGCTGCTTTCAATAACTTCCTCTCCCAGCCTGTATCTGTGCCTGAGATTGTCATGACCCAGATGCAGGACCTTGCACTTGGCCTTGCTGGACTTCATGAGGTTTGCACAGACCCACCTCTAAAGCCTGTCCAGGTCCCTCTGGATGGCATCCCNTTGAAGGCCTTACCCATAGGGTTGGTCATCCATAGCCTCCCTGTACTGCAGTTTCACCCGCCTCACAGGGAAGAATTTCTTGCTAACATCCAGCTTAAATTTCCCCCCTTTAAATTTGCACCCATTACTCCCTGTCCCATCACTACAGTTCTTGAAAAAATATCCCTCTCCAGCGTCTGTGTGGCCCCCCTTCAGATACTGGAAGGTTCCTATGAGGCCTCCACACAATATTCTCTTCTCCAGGCTGAACCTTCTCAGCCCACCTTTGTTAGGGAGCTGTTCCAGTCCTCTTACCAACCTTGTGGCCTTCTCTGGACTTGCTCCAACATTTCCATGTCCTTATGTTGGGACACCAGAACTGGACTCCAGGTGGGGTCTCAGTAGAGCAGAGTAGAGGAGGAGAACAACTTCCCTCGTCCTGCTGACCACACTCCTTTGGATGCAGCCCAGGACACATTTGGCTTTATGGATGGTGAGCACTTGCTGCTGGCTCATGGTGAGGNTCCTTGCCCAATTTCATCCTTGTCAGGAAGCATTGCTCCCAAGCTAGGAGGAGGTGATCCTTGAAATTCAGCCAGCATCCTTAGGGCCCTCTGCCCTCTAGGGCTCTATGCCATGGGACTCTACTGTGAAGATCATTGAGGAGGCCAAAGTCTGCGCTCCTCATATGCAGAGTGATGAGCTGTCAGTATGCTCTCCTCACTGCCCTGAGGATCTTCACTTCCACCTTCTCATGGTCACTGCAGCCAAGGCTGCCTTGGAGCACTGCATCCCCCAGTGGCTCCTCCCTACTGGTGAGCACAGAGTCCAGCATGGCACCCTGGCTCCTCAATGACTTGTGTAAGAAAGTTGTGTTTGACACATTCAAGGAACCTCCTGTGCATTGCCATGCTGTCCCTCCAACAGGTGCCAGGGTGATTGAAGGCCCCCATGAGGATCAGGGCTTGTGAGGGTGAAGACGGTCTTACTCTCTGCAGAGGGCTTCATCTACACCATCCCCCCAACTGGGTGGCCTGTAGCAGATTCCCACTCTAACAACTCCTGTCCTCTCCCTCCCCTTCCCTCAGACTTCACTCACAAGATCTGGGCTGGCTCCTCGTTATTCCCCAGGCAGAGTTCCATACACTCCAGCTGATCATTGATATAGAGGGCTACACGCCATCCTCATCTCTCTAGCCTGTCTTTCCTAAAAAGCCTGAAACCTACCATTCCCACGTTTCAGTGTTTGGAGCAATCCCACCATGCCTTCATGATGCTAATGGTATCATCCACACACATCTTTGGTTCCTCCTGTTTGTTTTCCAAACTATGTGTATTTGTGGATAGGCATCTGAGCTAGGCCCTGGATAAAGCTGACTCACTGGCTAGAGTATCTGGAATGCCTTTACACTGTTCTGGGCATACATTACAGGTGTTGGTATCTGACTGGCAGGATTGGGAAGGATAGATGCCCTCTCCCAGCAAATCTTGTCCTGCATTACATCTATTTGCTGTTGTGCAAACAATGTGCCTTAGTTTAACAGATCTGCCTTAATTAACAAAATCAAACACATGAGTAGTTCTCCTGAAGTCAGTGAAAGTACTCTCTGCTTGTAAACTTGGAGACATGCTTCATTACTTCTCAAAATGATCATTTTCCCCAACTAATTACTTAAAAAGTTCTGTGTATCAGGCATACAAAGAGCACTGACAGTACCCTTTACATGGATCATGTAGCACCACTATGTAGGAAAGACAGGGGAAACAGCCAGGCCAAAAATGCAGCCAAAGACAAAACATTCCTCTGGTGATGTGTGGTGCTAGCTGAAGGTATTCAGCACCTCACAAGATCAGGCCTTGTATGATTAAATTGCTGTACAAACCCATGGTAACAGATCCTTAAATAATAAAGTGAAAGGGCAGATAGGAAAGTTGGGTGGGAATAAATCTATCTCAGTGCATTAGAAAAGTTATTGTTTGAGTTCCCAGTGTTTACCAGTTGGGCTCACAGTGCGGCAACTGAGCCCAGCAGCAGTGTTGTTCTGGCCAGTGATTCAGTGGGAATGTCAACCTGAGCAACAACGCTGTGGTATGTTCAGCTCAGGTCAGACACGTCTCTGATTTCTGACCACTTTTTCTCTTGGGTGGTGTTTATTNCTTTCTCCCCAGGGCTGCTTTCAATAACTTCCTCTCCCAGCCTGTATCTGTGCCTGAGATTGTCATGACCCAGATGCAGGACCTTGCACTTGGCCTTGCTGGACTTCATGAGGTTTGCACAGACCCACCTCTAAAGCCTGTCCAGGTCCCTCTGGATGGCATCCCTTCCCTTCAGTATATTGACTACACCATAGAGCTTGGTAACATCAGTGAATTTGTGCAAGGTGCCCTCGATCCCACTGTCCATGTCACTGACAATGATACTGAACTAACCTTACCCCTAGCTTCCTACACAATTTCCCTGTATTCCTCACAGGCTATGTGTTTTTCATTTCCAATCCCTTAAAACTGTCTCTTTTCATTCTGACTTTGCTCAGCAGTTCGTTATGCATCCATGGAGGCCTCCTGGCATCCTTGCCCAATTTCATCCTTGTCAGGAAGCATTGCTCCCAAGCTAGGAGGAGGTGATCCTTGAAATTCAGCCAGCATCCTTAGGGCCCTCTGCCCTCTAGGGCTCTATGCCATGGGACTCTACTGTGAAGATCATTGAGGAGGCCAAAGTCTGCGCTCCTCATATGCAGAGTGATGAGCTGTCAGTATGCTCTCCTCACTGCCCTGAGGATCTTCACTTCCACCTTCTCATGGTCACTGCAGCCAAGGCTGCCTTGGAGCACTGCATCCCCCAGTGGCTCCTCCCTACTGGTGAGCACAGAGTCCAGCATGGCACCCTGGCTCCTCAATGACTTGTGTAAGAAAGTTGTGTTTGACACATTCAAGGAACCTCCTGTGCATTGCCATGCTGTCCCTCCAACAGGTGCCAGGGTGATTGAAGGCCCCCATGAGGATCAGGGCTTGTGAGGGTGAAGACGGTCTTACTCTCTGCAGAGGGCTTCATCTACACCATCCCCCCAACTGGGTGGCCTGTAGCAGATTCCCACTCTAACAACTCCTGTCCTCTCCCTCCCCTTCCCTCAGACTTCACTCACAAGATCTGGGCTGGCTCCTCGTTATTCCCCAGGCAGAGTTCCATACACTCCAGCTGATCATTGATATAGAGGGCTACACGCCATCCTCATCTCTCTAGCCTGTCTTTCCTAAAAAGCCTGAAACCTACCATTCCCACGTTTCAGTGTTTGGAGCAATCCCACCATGCCTTCATGATGCTAATGGTATCATCCACACACATCTTTGGTTCCTCCTGTTTGTTTTCCAAACTATGTGTATTTGTGGATAGGCATCTGAGCTAGGCCCTGGATAAAGCTGACTCACTGGCTAGAGTATCTGGAATGCCTTTACACTGTTCTGGGCATACATTACAGGTGTTGGTATCTGACTGGCAGGATTGGGAAGGATAGATGCCCTCTCCCAGCAAATCTTGTCCTGCATTACATCTATTTGCTGTTGTGCAAACAATGTGCCTTAGTTTAACAGATCTGCCTTAATTAACAAAATCAAACACATGAGTAGTTCTCCTGAAGTCAGTGAAAGTACTCTCTGCTTGTAAACTTGGAGACATGCTTCATTACTTCTCAAAATGATCATTTTCCCCAACTAATTACTTAAAAAGTTCTGTGTATCAGGCATACAAAGAGCACTGACAGTACCCTTTACATGGATCATGTAGCACCACTATGTAGGAAAGACAGGGGAAACAGCCAGGCCAAAAATGCAGCCAAAGACAAAACATTCCTCTGGTGATGTGTGGTGCTAGCTGAAGGTATTCAGCACCTCACAAGATCAGGCCTTGTATGATTAAATTGCTGTACAAACCCATGGTAACAGATCCTTAAATAATAAAGTGAAAGGGCAGATAGGAAAGTTGGGTGGGAATAAATCTATCTCAGTGCATTAGAAAAGTTATTGTTTGAGTTCCCAGTGTTTACCAGTTGGGCTCACAGTGCGGCAACTGAGCCCAGCAGCAGTGTTGTTCTGGCCAGTGATTCAGTGGGAATGTCAACCTGAGCAACAACGCTGTGGTATGTTCAGCTCAGGTCAGACACGTCTCTGATTTCTGACCACTTTTTCTCTTGGGTGGTGTTTATTTTCTTCCCAGAAAATATGGTAATGTTTGGATTTATTCAATCTTGTGGTAGTCTTGTACTGCGTATTCTAATGCCTCTTGTTGAAGCTGACCTACACCCTACCCCTTCGTGTAAATAACTCACTTAGACCTAAGCCCTAAACCCTCTGCTTAAGGCTGAGTGAGCTGGACTGAAGGAACACTGTATGTTCTGCCATCGAGTGGAGCACAGAACAAATGTTCTTTGATTTGGAAACAGTGCCTGCCATAGTGCATAGCATTGTCTCTGTTTGGAGGGTGCGCACACAACTTGTCTCCTGTTTCGTCCTTTCTGGGGTTCTACAAGCAGGAGCAGATGTGCCAGTGAGCAGAGGATCCTTGGGGCATGTGGAATGGGGTCTTCTCTCCTGTTCTGCAACACCATGTCTTACATGTCAGCAGTGGTACCGTCCACCTGTTTGCAATGTCTCTCTTTGTGGGCTCATGAGATGGCAGAAAGTGTGTGTAACTGTCCATTTCATNTGAAATTCAGCCAGCATCCTTAGGGCCCTCTGCCCTCTAGGGCTCTATGCCATGGGACTCTACTGTGAAGATCATTGAGGAGGCCAAAGTCTGCGCTCCTCATATGCAGAGTGATGAGCTGTCAGTATGCTCTCCTCACTGCCCTGAGGATCTTCACTTCCACCTTCTCATGGTCACTGCAGCCAAGGCTGCCTTGGAGCACTGCATCCCCCAGTGGCTCCTCCCTACTGGTGAGCACAGAGTCCAGCATGGCACCCTGGCTCCTCAATGACTTGTGTAAGAAAGTTGTGTTTGACACATTCAAGGAACCTCCTGTGCATTGCCATGCTGTCCCTCCAACAGGTGCCAGGGTGATTGAAGGCCCCCATGAGGATCAGGGCTTGTGAGGGTGAAGACGGTCTTACTCTCTGCAGAGGGCTTCATCTACACCATCCCCCCAACTGGGTGGCCTGTAGCAGATTCCCACTCTAACAACTCCTGTCCTCTCCCTCCCCTTCCCTCAGACTTCACTCACAAGATCTGGGCTGGCTCCTCGTTATTCCCCAGGCAGAGTTCCATACACTCCAGCTGATCATTGATATAGAGGGCTACACGCCATCCTCATCTCTCTAGCCTGTCTTTCCTAAAAAGCCTGAAACCTACCATTCCCACGTTTCAGTGTTTGGAGCAATCCCACCATGCCTTCATGATGCTAATGGTATCATCCACACACATCTTTGGTTCCTCCTGTTTGTTTTCCAAACTATGTGTATTTGTGGATAGGCATCTGAGCTAGGCCCTGGATAAAGCTGACTCACTGGCTAGAGTATCTGGAATGCCTTTACACTGTTCTGGGCATACATTACAGGTGTTGGTATCTGACTGGCAGGATTGGGAAGGATAGATGCCCTCTCCCAGCAAATCTTGTCCTGCATTACATCTATTTGCTGTTGTGCAAACAATGTGCCTTAGTTTAACAGATCTGCCTTAATTAACAAAATCAAACACATGAGTAGTTCTCCTGAAGTCAGTGAAAGTACTCTCTGCTTGTAAACTTGGAGACATGCTTCATTACTTCTCAAAATGATCATTTTCCCCAACTAATTACTTAAAAAGTTCTGTGTATCAGGCATACAAAGAGCACTGACAGTACCCTTTACATGGATCATGTAGCACCACTATGTAGGAAAGACAGGGGAAACAGCCAGGCCAAAAATGCAGCCAAAGACAAAACATTCCTCTGGTGATGTGTGGTGCTAGCTGAAGGTATTCAGCACCTCACAAGATCAGGCCTTGTATGATTAAATTGCTGTACAAACCCATGGTAACAGATCCTTAAATAATAAAGTGAAAGGGCAGATAGGAAAGTTGGGTGGGAATAAATCTATCTCAGTGCATTAGAAAAGTTATTGTTTGAGTTCCCAGTGTTTACCAGTTGGGCTCACAGTGCGGCAACTGAGCCCAGCAGCAGTGTTGTTCTGGCCAGTGATTCAGTGGGAATGTCAACCTGAGCAACAACGCTGTGGTATGTTCAGCTCAGGTCAGACACGTCTCTGATTTCTGACCACTTTTTCTCTTGGGTGGTGTTTATTTTCTTCCCAGAAAATATGGTAATGTTTGGATTTATTCAATCTTGTGGTAGTCTTGTACTGCGTATTCTAATGCCTCTTGTTGAAGCTGACCTACACCCTACCCCTTCGTGTAAATAACTCACTTAGACCTAAGCCCTAAACCCTCTGCTTAAGGCTGAGTGAGCTGGACTGAAGGAACACTGTATGTTCTGCCATCGAGTGGAGCACAGAACAAATGTTCTTTGATTTGGAAACAGTGCCTGCCATAGTGCATAGCATTGTCTCTGTTTGGAGGGTGCGCACACAACTTGTCTCCTGTTTCGTCCTTTCTGGGGTTCTACAAGCAGGAGCAGATGTGCCAGTGAGCAGAGGATCCTTGGGGCATGTGGAATGGGGTCTTCTCTCCTGTTCTGCAACACCATGTCTTACATGTCAGCAGTGGTACCGTCCACCTGTTTGCAATGTCTCTCTTTGTGGGCTCATGAGATGGCAGAAAGTGTGTGTAACTGTCCATTTCATCTCTGTAGATTGCTGCTCACCTCTCTGTTTGATAGGTCTGGGGGTTAAAACTGTTAACATAGTCCTTACTCATGGGCAGCCATGGGCAAACTCCATGTGGTAGTTCAGTGAAAAATTAGGCAACAAGGGATTCAGTTGAAACTGAAATCCTGAATCTTCAGGAAATTTGTCTCCTGTCAGAAACACAAGAGGGAATGGAGGACAGGTGCTGCAGTTTGGGTTCTTAAAGTGAGGGGTAATTTTTTTCCCACAGAAATGTAGGAGCAACCTTCCTCAGAGGTAAGATAAAGAAAAAATGCATTACAACCATTTTGCAAGTAAACTTTCACCTGTGTTATAAACTATAACTTTTATCAGGCCATAAATGTTGCATTTAGCAGACACAGAGCCAAAGGCAGTGGTATTATTTGTATCTATGGTGATGCCTGGAATCTGCAGACATAATCTAAGGCTTTTTAGTCTGGGCACAATAAATGTACACAATAGAAATATGGTTTCTCTCTTTATATAATTACTCCTCACCAATTTTATAGCAACAGCATTCCATCAGAAGGCAAACAGATTTGTATGCCTGTTCTGCCTGTATCTGCGTGTTAAATGGTGGTGACTTGCTGATAAACCATGAAGAATACAATTCAACTAACACATGGTTATCACATTCATGCTATTCAGATATTTTAGGAATCAGTATTATTAATTCTCAGTTTATTGTGAGTCATCTATTTCTTGTGGATTTTACCCTAATAGTGAAATTAGTCTTCCAGTTCTTTGTGGAAAGCTAATACATGTATATCTTTATAGTTCATAATGATCTTTCTTAAAGCATGCTTAAATGGTTTTAAATAATATACCAATCTGAATGATTTAATCAGAAAGAATGCAGTAAATAAAAATGCCTATTGTTATATTGAATGCCAAAAGACAACTTAGCCTAAAGATTTTGAGCAAATAGCCTGAGAATAGGTAGTATTGACATGAAATGCACAGCATATTAAAATGTATGATTATGCAAATCGTGGTCAAATTTTTAGCAAGATCTGATAAATGAATCTCTTTCACTGCTGGCAATAAATAAGAAATTAGAAAGCTAGACATGAAATAGGTGCCACCATTTTGGTTTTTGTACTCAGAACAAGATTACAGACCCTGGTGTAACCTGTCATCAGCCTAATGACTTCAGATGACAACTTGTAAGGACTGCCAGTGGCCTTGTTAGTTGGCTTTAATGTTGGCTATAGGTGAATCAGCTTCTGAATGTTACCAGTTCCATAAAAAAACCAATTTCATCATGACCAATCTCAGCCTTTCATTCAATGACGAGTGTCATCTTTTTAATGTCCTCAAATACATATAAAGGTACATCTTGAATATATTCGTCCATATGCTTGGAAGCAGGTGTCTGGTGAAAAAACCCTAAACATAAAAACCCCACATAAAGAAATTTCATGTACTGTATTAAACAGTTAAAAAAAAAAAAAAA
>VXBB01017065.1:13027-32379 GCA_013399915.1 Illadopsis cleaveri
AAAAAAAAAATTGAACCACATCAGTGTGATATCAGTGTTCTCTCTGAGTGCCTTTTCTTTTAAGATCACAATAATTTTCTAATTCAGTTTGATAAAATAACCTATGCTGAAATGGTGTATTTGTAGTCACACAGCCCCTAAATAAAGTGAAAACCTCAATTAACAGTCAGGTTTTTTATACTTGCAACCTGAATTTGGACATGGTATTTGGAAGCACTGGTTTTTGCCTCCAGTATAAACATATGAAAAGCCTGATTCCTGACATTTACTGTTTCATGCTTTTAAACATTTAAAACACATGGTCAGATGGCAAATGGAGGGGCGTGGGTGGGAAACAAAGAACTTTTTGCTATTTTTTTATTTTATTTTCTGTTAAAACGACTTTGTTCAGGGAGGGGGAATGGCATCTGGTTTCATTGTAAAGGAAAGGTAAGTCACAACCAAAATATGCCCTGGTCACATTTGCTGGGTGAATTTGCAAAGACAGCAGCAGTGCTTGAACTTTACAATCTCAACCCAACCCATCTTGCAGCTTCCAATAATCTTTGGTTTTCATTCCTTCTCAAAAGCTTCTCATTTCTGTCATGGTGGGCCAGCCCCTGCTTTCCCCATGATGAAACAGCCTGCTGCCACACTGCCTGCATTCAGGGGGAAATCTGCATCCTCTGCAGAGTTCAGCACAGGATCTTCGTCTGAAAGAATCACACCAGGCTCAATTTCTCACCAGCTGCAGATGCTGATTTACCTCCCTGAGTCAGATGCCGGGGATGAAGTGCCCAGAAGTGCCACCACTTCTGTGATGGCTTGTAAAAGCAGCTTCAGCAGCAAGCCCAGAGCTGGTGGCATAACCCTGCGATCTAAATTGATGCGAGAGGAGTCCCTACTCAACCCATGAAACCAGGGTCTCCATCCTTGTTTCGAAACTAGATATGGATCTGCTTTACCAATTTGACCCAAAAATGAAAAATCAACATCAAGTTTAAGGCATGGAAAAAGAGGCTCAAAAGCTGTTGTCCCCAAACTTCAGCAGTGTTTTCTTCCAGCTTTCCAATGAACGGAGAAGAAAACACCTCCTAATTGTATTGATGTCTCTTTAAAAAAGCCAATAATTGATGACAGAGACAGAATCAGAAGAGTCTGGAAGTATTAAAATGGCCTTGGCTGTCTTTTTTCTACCTGTGCAAATTAGATTTTTCCAAGCACAGTGCTGCTGAGCCTAGAATGATTTGGATGCCTGAATCAGTGTATTTAAAGCTGGTTTGAGTATTTCTAGACTGTGCTGGAGTCTGGAGTACCACCCTGAACCCGCAGCTGGGCAAAGTAGAAAGGAGTCACACTAGGGTGTATGGCTTAAGTCTCTGTTATTTTTACAGGCTGATTTATGTGTGCAATGTTAAAAGCCCTTAGTGACACCAGCCCAAACCCCCTGAAGCTAAAGCTTGATTAGCTAACTTGCAGGTTTTCTTTACAGGGAAATGTATTTTCCATTTTCATAACTGTGGGCTTAGAAGTTGTTTTAAAGTTAACTTGCACAGATGCATCTTATAATATGTTTTTTTTTTTCCAGCATGACAGTTCAGTGGAGGTGGAGAGTTATAAGACACGACAAACGCCTACCATTTGCAAATTCCAGAAAGAGCAAAAGGCACTTTTTGTCTTTAAGAGACTTGGCAAGTACCTGGGGGCAAATATCAGGAATGTGCTCACAAGTATACATGTCCAACATTTCCAGATTTAAATATACAAGATATAATTTAATAAAAAAGTAATAAAAAATAGTTTTATTGAAATTATTGATTTAATTTTTGTCCAAATTAAAGGTGCATTTTAACATCAGAGAAAGAAAATCACAGTATCATTCCCAGGAGAGTCCTGAATAGGGCAAGTAAAACAGAGCAAAGTCCATGAAGTTTATCAGCTAGCACAACTGTTTAAAAACAATTTCCTGAAAGATTTTATTTAAACAATTTATGCCATTTGACTAACCCAGCACAACATTTTTTCTGTTTTGTCTAAACTCTGTTAAAACTGAGGAAAGAAAAATCTTCAGGACAGAATTACTGCACAAGTTTTTGAAAAAGAGCATCATAAAGAAGTAATTTTCAAAAATGTCTAAATATAGAAGAGATTTTTTTGCTCTGGTGTGGTGCTCATTGAAAAAATCTGTCCTTCTCTATCTCTTTTCATGCAATAAATTTATTTCTCAAGAAGAAAAAATTAGAAGCATATACAGAAGCCATTTGTTTCCCAAGGAACTATTCTATCTGGAAATTGGAAATCTTTTTGAGAAAATTTATGACTTTGAAGCAGTGAAAAAGATAATTTTCTCAGAAATAATAGGAATCTAAATAAATATCTCTAAAAAGTATTTTAGTAGATTTGGTAGAAGAACATTTCTGTCATTCAGAGGATAGGAAAATCTCCACACCTTTTGTATCCTCGGCTCAGTGAGACCAGAAAGAAGTGAAAAGGATACATCCCACTGAACTTCAGCTTTCTGGGTTGGTGTCCCATGTTGTGACAGGCTTATTTAGTTTTAGGGGCATCCCTCTAGGATCTCTTTATGATGTTACATCTCAGACTTTTTTAAGTGTTCCTGCTTTTGTAAAAGTACAAAGGGGTTTTTTTAGCACATGAACACAATGTGTTTTCAAATCTTATTTTCAAATCTTATTTTCAAAATGCAGCTGAATGCTAAAGTTTTTTTAGATTCCAGGTTATTAATCCCTGCAAAGAAACTTTTTGTGTGAGCTCTAATGAACCCTTTTTCAAATGTACTGGAAATGGTTATTTAGTCATTTGGGTCTTGGGGGCTGGGGAACTCAGATAAAAGCTAGAAAGAGGGTTGACCATAACATTCATCATCTCTTTGTACCTCTACCTATATTAAATTGCCCTACTTCTTTTAATTGCTCAAATACTGAGCAATTCGAGCAATTAAAAGGACAGGAAAAGGGTGGAGGACTCTTCTGAAAAAGAACAAGAGAAACATAGGATAAGTACATTGGTAGCAATTTGTTGTCATAATGAAATTCTTCTCTGTTTCTTCTCCACTTCATTTCACTAAAAATTAATTCAAGGGGAATGCCTCCGCAGTATATGGTTGAGTTTTAAGAACTTTCCGTCTGGCTTACCTCATGCAAAAAATAATTCTACCTGTTTGTTCTGCCTGAGTTTTATGAGTACTGTGCTCTCTGAACTGTCTTTGTTTTTAAAAGTTTCTGAGAGGTATTTAGAGACTGATTTTTTGTGCTCCTGGCTCACACAAAATTGAAGAAACAACAAACTAGTTTTAACAGAGGCTGTAAGAATTTTTCTAATGGAAGAAGAAGGACTATTCTGTTAAGTTGATTGTGAAACTCATTGGAGGAGTTCTCCGCTCTGTTTTAGTTGGCCTGAGAAAATACCAAGTTATGCACAATTGATCATCTAAAGATTGTGATTAATCTCTATTTACCTGATCAGAAAATACATTTGTTTTTCTCTACATCTTGTGTATTGTCAAAAAAAAAGAGCATTTTTCCTTTGCAATAGCTTTCCTCACTGTTATAACTAACAAAGGACATTGCTCTGTTTGCCAGCAATAGATGCTATTGGATCAAGGCCTAGATCTACAGAAGGCTTTAGATGCTGGTGTGGGATTTGAGTGACTAAACCTAACAGTTAGATTCTCAAAATCCTTATTGAGTTGTTGCCTAATCCTGAAGGTGCTTAAATCTGTAGGAGCCAAAGATATTAATGCCAGAAGTACCAATAACCACATCTCAGTTTACTTGGATTTGCACCAAAAGGTGTTTATCTCTTTCCTGGTAATGTAATTGTTCTCAGAGCATTTCAACTCCACAAAATGCAACAGCTTCTTTCTGCCAAAGTGGTAAAGTGCCCTTTATGCAGTAATTCAGAGGACTAGGTTCAATACATCTTTTTCTTGATGTGTTTCAGCTTCACGTCCTCTTCTCCCAAGACTGTGGCTTACTAAATTTAGATCTGAAGTCTTAGTTATAACTTTCTCTGTGGATTCACAAAGATACTTTCTTGTCATTTGATAAATGGCTGTTGTCTGATTGTAAAACCAAAAAAGCTGGATGGGGGAAGAAGCAGGAAATAGACACAATTGAATTAGAAACTCTTTCATTGTTTCATAGTAGATTCTTAATGGAGGTATTACTCTATTGGGCAGTATTGTTCTGCTCATTAGTAAAAATATCTGTGAATGTGAAAGGCAGTCAAGTTGAAAAGCTGATTAAACTGGACTGTCTTAAAAACTGGAACTGCATAAGAGGAAAATTGAATTTCTCTCTTATTGGCTTGACATTATGTGCATTTCCAGTCACATAACTAGTTCACATAGATATTTCCAGTAAAATACATCAATAAAGTTGTGAAGTCAGACACTGGGATTAGAAAAGTCTACGACACCACAGGTTGGTACTCTTCAGAGAACTACTTGTGTGACATTCTCTACATCTATGATCAGGTACCATTATTTTTCATTTGGAGTTTTTTCCCCCCCTCTTCTGGACTCCACCCCTTCTAGTGTGTAGAGGTCAATCTAAGCACCAACTAATTTATTAATTACCTTGCTTTATCCTCCTTTTGTGTCTTCTGTAACATTATTTCCTGAAGGTGTAATTGCTCTTCTCCTCACATGTTCTTCTTCCAATCAGGCACAGAAGGGACATCACCAGGAGCATCTGCAAGAGATTTAAAAAAGAAAGTCTTGTCGACCTCCTCCTCCTGATCAGATGGCCAATACTAAACACCCACAACAATGGCATCAATTACACTGTTTCATCAATTAATTTTAGCCTTACCCTTAATTCTCACCCGTAGCTCTCAACTCATTTGTCCCTGGATAGAACTTGAGACATTTTTGTTGCTCTCTCATATAAAGAGCAACTCCACCCCCTTGGCTCTCTGACCTGTCCTACCTAAAAAGTACACAGCCACCCATGACAACATTCCAGTCATGTGAGTGATCCCACTGTCTCAGTAATTCCAATGAGATCATTGCTCTGTGACCACACAGAGATTGCTAGCTCTTCTTTTATATTCCCTGTGCTGTGTTTGTATACAGGCACCTCAGGGAGGCAATAAGGCATCCTGGTTCCCTAGAGGCGTGTAAGAGGAATCACCATAACCACCAGCGTGGATTCACCACAGAGAAACCATGCTTGGTGAATCTGAGAGCCTTCAATGATGTGATGACAGAATGGATTGATGAGCAGGGAGCAGTGAACGTAGTCTATCACAACTTGACCCTGTGTCCCACAACATCCATAGGTAAGCTCGGGAAATGTGTGTTGGGTGAATGTACCCTGAGGTACATCAAGAACTGGCTGAATGGCAGAGCTCAGAGGGCTGTCATTAGTGGAGGAGAATCCAGTTAGAGGCCTATAGTCTATGGTGTTCTCCAGAGATTAATACTGAGTCCAGCCTTATTAAACTTGTTTATCAACCACCTGGATGAAGGGATAGGATGTACCCTCAAAAAGTTTGCTGCTGCCATGGAACTCTGAGGACTGACTGATCCACCGGAAGGCTGTGCAGCCATTCAGTGGGACCTTGATAGGGGGGAGAGTTGGCAAGGGAGAAACTTAATGTTCAAAAAGGGCAAGTGTAGGTAGGGCTCAGGGGAGGAATAGCCCCAAGCACCAGCCCAGGTTGGAGTCTGAGTTGCTGGAGAGCAGCTCTGTGGAGAAGGTCCTGGGAGTTTTGGTGGTTGACAGGTTGCCCATGAGCCAGCAGTGTTCCCTGGCAACCAGGAGGGCCAGTGGGCTCCTGGGGTGTATTGGGAAGAGTTTGGCCAGCAAGGTCAAGGGAGGTTCCATTTAAACATGAGGAAGAACTTTGCATTGAGGGTGGCAAAGCACTGAACAGCTGCCCATGGTGGTCTCCCTCTCTGGAGACATTCAAACCCTACTGGGATGCATTCCTGTGTCACCTGCTCCAGGTGACCCTGTCTTGGCCAGGGACATTGGACTGGATGATTTCCGGAGATTCCTTTGAACCCTAACAATTCTGTTATTCTTGGGCTAGCGCTATTAGTATATTTATTTTCAGATTGCTGTAGGATAGGATGGTGCTTGTACTCTACAGATAGGATATCCCAGAGCAATCCCACACAAAAATATATTCACAGCCACTCTCAGAACATATCCCCCCCCATTCACTGTTCATCCATACTGTTCTATAAATGCTGCCTGGTTTAAACCTCAAAGTGATATGTATTGACAAAACACTGGGCTCCTCTGTCTCACTCCCTACAGTACATACATGCTGGCTCAAGTCCCTGGCAAAGCCCTTATAAAGTTGTAGGACTTCAGGAGGGTGAAAGGCAAGGTCTAATTATGCTTTTGGAGATAATGATGCTAATGTTAAGCCAATGTACTGAGACTGTCAGGTTCAGGACCATTCTTGTCTTACAGCACAATGGAATTCTGATATCAGCAGCTACTTACATTAGTCATGTAATGAAATTGCTATGATTGTAGTAGAATGAAAACATGGTCAGATTAAGATTTCTGGTAAGAAACATTAAGATTCCACCACCTTACAAAACATATGAAGACTCTACTGTAGGTCTGTTGGAAACTTTCCTTGTATTTGCAGGCTGTGTGCATCTGTATGTTTTGGTTTTATGTCAATACATTGTCCCTATGGCTTCTTTGTGAAAGGTAAAAAATGCTAAGTTCTTAGGACATGAATAGACTGTTAAATTTCTTTTATCAAGCCTTTTGAAACTTGAGTCCAGAGTAAAAAATTTGCAAAATATGAAACCTGAAAATGTTAGCTCTTATATCTACCTTAAAAATGGGCATTGATTAGGAAATGCTGTTACTCTGACAAAGAGAACTAAAATGCTCTGTGGCTGTTTTCAGCCTAAACCCACTAACCTTTCTGGAGTAAATTCAAGGAATTTAGTATAAAACAAAGGTTGAGAAAACTGAATATTGGTAGCACCAGACTTCCTGTAAATTGGATATGAATATCTAGAGAACCTGATTTCTGTTACCAAAACAGCTTTGTATGCTTTAGAGGGAAAAAGCCCCTTGCTTGCCAGTCCTATTGAGGTAACCAGTAAATAAATCTCGGTGTTTGGTTTGGTGTTAGGATTGTTTTGAACACTTCATTTTGATTGCCCAAGTTTTTTATTAGATGCTCTGAACTCTTGTCCTGAGACATTTGCAGTGCAAATAAAGTTCACTGTAAAGAAAGTTCATGCGAAAGTAGCAGTGTTTAAACTGCAAAATACCACTGGTGACAGGAATGCCAGGTTATTCTTCTACTATTGTTTGGCTTTTATACCTCATGCTGTCTTGAGCTGTGATTTGGAGAAACAGTCCTGATGGCCTGGAAGGTTATTTTATTCAGTGTCTTGTTTCTAGCAGGTACTCCCAGTCAAGGGGAAAGAATACAATTAACCATAATGTCTTTAGAGACATGTTATCTCCTACTTAATTTTTAGTGTCTGTCTACCCCAGATGTAGAAAAATTTCAGATTTTAGCTTCTAACCTGTGCCTATTTTTTTTTAATTGAGACTAAATATTAAAATGGATACTTGACTTTGTTTAATCTCATATCTGAAGGTGCCTTGAGGTGGGAATGTGTGTGTCAGGTGGTATTTGTTAGTCTAGGTGTTAAATGCTATTTTAGTTATGTATTTTTCCCTTTTTCTAATGGATTTAATCCCTAGTTCAGTATGTTTTCACTAACAGTAAGTATTTCCATTGCATTATTTAACCTTGTCTTTTTTCTATTTTTGCCAAGTTACTTTGTTCCTATTAAAACATTTCTCCTTTAATGCAAACTGTGAGTTAAACTCCTTTAATTATAATTATTTACAACTAAAAATAATTTAATAGTTTATTTTTAACTTTTTAAACTATGAGTTAAGGTATCTTTTTAGTACCCTTTTCTCACCTCTCTCATCTTTGCTGTCAGCCATCCAGAAAACACTTCCAAAGTACAACCAAAATGCCAGTTTAGAAACGATTAGGGAAAATCTAAACAGTTGACAACCTCCAGTTACTGTAATTAGGTTTCCTTTCCCCTTCTGTGAAATAAAACAAAAGTCTTGGTGTGGCAAAATGAAGTACTGAAGTTGTTGGTGTGTAGGCATGGTGTAGCAGACTGCTCCATCCTAACCCTGTGAGATAACATTAGAGGACATTGGTTCCTCCTGCATTATGAGATCCTCAGCCAAAGTACTGAAAATAAGGGAAAAGAAGCTGTGATGTCTTTTATATCCCTTTAGGGTGTTGTAGTCATGAATTCTTTTCCTTTTAAAAGCAGCAGCTAGCTGTATTAAATCAAATCTCTCCTGCTTTTCATAAAAGGCTCTTTAGAAGTCCCGTAGGTGTTTTATGAGCTTTCTCAGTCCTCCACTGAAACACAAATGGATCAGCTATTTCTTCCAGGTGTCTCTCAGTGTTTGAGTTATGTAGCTGTTAATAAAAATAACTCACAGCATTAAACAGTCCAAATAATAAACCACTTCCCCTCTCTAGTACTTATGTTTTACTTATACCTTACTGGGGTGATAATCCCACCTGTTCTCCAACCATCCATAGGCTTCCAGGAAAAACTCAGAAGACTTCCGTATGTAAATAATAGACAGAAATCCCTCTTCCNAGTGTTTTTTTAAATGAAGTTTCTACTTTGTAACTTGTTTGCAAAGCTGATCTTGAGAGGTGATTCCAGAGGTAACTATACCAATAACTGTAATTTTTTGTTAGAACATGGGTACTTAACCTTCCATTTCTTTGCCATCAGTGAACTGCCAGTGGGTGACTTTTCACATAGCCCTGGGTCTAATAATGACTAGTACCATTTCCTTGTCATAGAGTGTCTTGAGATCTCCTTGGTGCACTGTGAATTCTGTTCTGCAAGCCCTGCCTCACTCCCTGTGAGAGCAAAAGGTATTTTGTGCTAAGTTTCCAAGCAGCTGAGGGCAGGGAGATTTTCATAGAAAACTCTTTTCTCTGCAGTTTGCTTTATCTAGAATGACATCAAAGCCAAGAATTTCCTTATTTGGAACATTTTGGAGAATATTTTCATCCCATCATCTACTATGGATTCATAACCATCGGAATTGAATCTACTGGCTATCACTATAACCCATCTTTGTCCTTTGAACCACTGTTGCCAGCACAGAATATTCCTTCATGGTTCAGGTTTCTCAAGTGAAGCCCTGCAATACTTCATGATATTACAGTTTGTAGAATTTACTGTAAAACAATAATATGGACACCAAGGCAAAGCATAACATTCACTTATTATTGAAAAGCATCCTTTAAATGCAGAAATAATAAAACTAAAGTATGTAGCATTGCCATTATTTGAAATTAAATAAATCCTCCACTTCTGTCCTCCCTCTTGTGCCCAAAATGTCAGTTTGTATTATATAGCTGACTACTTTAGAAAGAACTGTTTTATTTGGTATGTGAATCTATTATTCTGCGAAGTTCATTTAATTGGCTTGTATATCCATATTTCACAGGATCACTTCAACTACTCACTCAACTATAGGGCCTACACTTGGAAATTTTTCTCTGTTAGGAGACTGCATATCTTTGTTTAACAGTGACTTGGTTAACTACCTTCCCTCACTCTTCAGAGTTATTGATTTTGCATCATGTATTTTCACTGAGCAACCAAAGCACACAGCCTCACTAATGTGAGTAGCATTTCCTTCAGTTCATTAAACCAGCACAGGCAAAAGTAGTGATAAGTCTCTTCATTTTGTGCAGTTTGAGGGAAGATGTGGAAGAGGTTAATCTTTATGACTTTGTCAGTGCAAGTCTTTTGTCTTACACTTCTTGGACATGCCAAGTGTGTTGTCTGTTGGGGTATGAAAGTGACCTCTGTGATCAACAGCAAGGTGCCAAACCACCTGAAGTTCCCTTGTACTGCCCAGTATCGCAGAAGAAAGCCTACTAGTCTCTTCTTACCTCTGAGTAAGGTGAATTCATAAAACAGTGACTAAGGATGTCCATTTCTCTAGGTTGAACTGTCCATTGTTTTAACAGAGTAACAGTGCTGGTGGGAGCAGCAAAAAATAAGGCATCAGGGAAATCATGGCACCTTTTTCAGAGTTACCTATCCTAGACATGACTTCCATGTCAGTAATTTGTATAGAAGTTTTCCAAGTGCTTTGAAATCCTTCTCACTAGCATGAGAGCTGAGGTTTGAAGGAATGGTGTTGATGAGGCATGTTGGTGTTTCTGCATTTCCTGAATGCTTTGATTGGATCTCTAGGTGAAGTGTCTGGAGAGGAAGATTTTTTTTTTTTTTCCCTTCTCCTCAAAGCCGAGAACCAGTAGTGGATTTACTGGTAGCTAAGTTAATTTTTCTTATGTGCAAAAGCATCAGGTTGCAAACGTTCCCATTGGGAACTTCCTTCTCCTGGACTGATGCCAGCTTTTGAATCCTGTTTCTGCAAATTAATTCTTCTTGGCTTGTCAACCCCAGCCTAAGTGCCCTCAATTTTGTAAAATAAAGCCTACATTTTGTGCTTCAGGGAACTAACAGATTCCACAGAGGTCAGAGATTTTTCTTTAAACTACTACTACAAGAAAGTGTAATTATCTAAGCAACATAAGGAAGGATTCCAGGGAAAGGGCATAAGATTAATTTTTTTCTTGACTTTCACAGTTAGTCTATTCACTCTAATTCACAGATCTGTGATAATCCATAATGGTGTGAAAAAAAAATTGTATCATGCAGGACTATCTTTTGAGATACTTGTGTGAGTAAATGTTTGAGTGTTCTTTCCAGTTAACTTCCCAGTAGTTGTGAAACTCTGGTTCCTCATTGCACCAATGGACTGGTCATTCACATTTTGTCATGCAGAAGCCATGCTAATTTACCTTATTTTGTCTCCTCCAACACCTAAATTTTCTCAGAAATAGATTGAGATTCTGAGATACTGTATTGTATCCAGTTACTCACCAAAGCTTTCTGCAGGAAATGACAAGCTGGTTTTAGACATAAATACAATGAAATAATAAATATGTGCAAGTAAAAAAACCCCACAAACCCTATCATTTTGTCAATGTCTTCCCAAATGAAGTGTAGTCTCTAAATTGATTTATTCTAATTTACTTTTCCCACAGTCTTTATTAGTAAAACAAAACAAAAATCCAAGTGTTGCTATGTGGAAGAATGGAGTTACTACTCTACAGCTCTTTGCAGACAGCACAACTCACAGAGGAATTTCAGATGCAAAACAAGTCTTCAAAATAAACAGTAGTTTGGGCATGACAAAATGCAGAGATGTGGTCTCATTTTCTCTGTGAGGGCAACTAACTGTGCTATTCTGAACTCCTGACTCTTGGAAAAAAGGTCAGAGTCCTTCCTGGAACAAACGCTCTGGCTTCATCACAAATTGAGGTCTTAGGGCATGAATTAGAAGTTTGTCTTGCACTACAGAAATGCCTGAATATCTAATACTATTTTTTCTAAAGTTTAAAATATGCAGCTAGAACACTTAAGTGATTTGAAAACTGTATCAACAGTGGAATCCAGGTAAAAATGAAACCTGAAAATTAGTTCAGCTTCAGTGCTCGAAGGAGCAATTCAAGTCACAGTGGGACACAAGCTCTCCATGGCACAGCCACAGCAGTGGGTGATTTGTGCAGTAGCTGTGTCTATCAGCCATGGGTGAACTAGTAATTGCCAAAATAGGTTCTCTGGGAAGAACTCTGTTGTACAAGCATTGTAGTACCAGGTACTGGCAGCACAGCATTTCTGAAAATAAATCACAGAGAGGCAGGTACAAGTTTCTGCTCAGATCAGTATTTTCACTGATAGTTGGATGTGAAACATTTGTTTGAAAACAAGATGTAGGATTTTAATTGATCTTTTGGCTTGTCATTTTAATGGAGAGATGAGTGTGTAACAGAGATCCTGCTTGTTTGAAGAGTTCTGCATGAACTAAAAGAATTGTGGTGTCTACCTCAGCATGTAAATGGTCTTTAGAGAAAATTTGTCATGTGGCTGGCCTTCTCTGAAGGGTCTCCTTATCTCTTCCTGTACTTTTTATTTGCCTTTGTATGAAGATAGAATCCCGTATGTAATTTCCTGTATATAATTAACATATATGAAGAGGTGAGTATGCCCATATAAGATTAGTAAGAAAGAATATCTTCTGATGTTTAAATAACAGAAAGATACAGTGAATTAAAATATGAAAAGAAATCTTTCCCAAGTTCCAACTTGCAACATCAAATCAATAACCTATCTAAAGATGTTAAATCCATTCCAAAGTTTTAAATGGGTGAATCATATCTATGTTGTGTAGGAAGACACTTCAGGAAGGAACCATGAAGTATGGTTCCCTAGCTAGGATAGAAAAATGCAGAGAAATGCAGATTAAACCCTGTCTGAAAACTAATTGAATTTTGTTGTCTGATTCATCTGAAAGCTGTCTCCAAAAGCTCTTTTAAAGAGCAATGTTTAGATTTAGTCATTCACTACTGGTTCTTACCACCTAGCTCTTTTCATATGTCATGGTATAAATACAGCAAAGGGTTAAATATCAGTTTAAATATCTTTTCTCCACTACTGATGTCTATCTGAGTGTTTGAAGAAGCAATACTCTCTCCTTTCAGACTTAGCAAAACAAAACTCCTTCTATTTCCCACATGTCCTTTAGGATGCTCCTCCTAGCAATTCACTGAAGCTCTTCTGTCTTCAGCTTATCCGATCAGACATGGGAGATGGGAATGGCACACAGTATTTCAGGTAAATTTTCTATTGTGTCTTGACATGAAACATATGTAGCTGTGCTTCAAAGGCTCTTATATGAAATTGTCTGGGATGCTCTCCTGTATCAAGGAGATATGTTGGGGTTTTTTTCTCCAGTTGTTGCTACTGTCTGGATGATGATAAAAAAATCCCTAATAATGTGTAAGGTGTCACAAAGGCTACTTCTGTACGAAAAGATGTTTAAAATGTGGTGACACCAAAAGTCAAGATGGATGTTAAACTCAGGTCACGGCTCATTTTAGCAAGGAGATTTGGAAGCTGAATTTGTTAGGATCACAGCAATTTCCACTTTATCACATTTAGAACAATCTAAATTAATTTAGTTGCATGGAGGCATGGCACAGGACAGAACACAGCTACCATTTGCAAAGAACAAGAAAAAGAGAAAATAAGACTAACAGTGAGCTATCAGTAAAACTGCATACATGAGATACTTGAAGCTGTCTCTGTAAAAATGCATATGAAGCTCAAAGTTTCTCTTCTTCCTCTAGTAATACATACAAATAAATGTATATCAAGCTGTGCATTTTTTCAGTCTTCACAGCACAGGTAGGTTTGCAGACAAGTATTTCNCAGAGAGAGGTCAGTGGGTAAATTGCTGCCAAATTAGAAAGTGGCACTTATGTAAGCTTATTATGAAACGCCCCCCACCCACTAGGATTCCTGCAGTATTTTTTTAAATGTCAGAATTTGAAACATTTTGTGCGCATTTAAGTAAAATATGATCCAGTGATAAAATACAATAGTGAATTGCTATGTTTTTCAGCCTTTTTTTCATGTTTTCTTTACCTTTGCACATTACTGGCAACTGAGATTTAGAACCACACATTACCACCCACCTTCTAGGCTGGTATTGACTAAAATTAGGAAAAAAATTATTGAATGAGCGACCAATTATTTTCTTTTCTGGCTTTTTCCCAATCCCTGCAAAGCATTCCAATTAATTTTTTGGCACAGAGTCCATGTTCTGATATGGATGCGACAATCTCTTTTTCCTGAGGATGGCATGAATGCATATTACTGGCTGGAAGGAACATTTTTCATGGTCATTCAGAATGCCACTGAATATCAGAAATCTAATCTTTCAGGCATCTGGATAAAGTTCATTGTCTTTGTCTATATCAAGCTTCAGTGAAAAAAAAAATAGTTTTCTCAGTTTTCTGGCTTACTCCTGAAATACGAGTTAACTCAGTTCTGACTCTCATCATCCCACTGACATCAAGAATCTCAGTAAATTCAATAAGAAAGTGGACATTATGCATTTTTGTCTCTATTTATGCTGGAATGTCTTGATTGTTGCCAGCTCTCACAGCTGGATAGTGGACTTGGTATTTCACTTCTTTCAATAGCCAGCTGCAAAAGAAAACGGGTAATAATCCATTTAGAGATTTATCAGTAATTTCAAAGAGTTTTTGGGGTTTTTTTTTGTCATTTCATGCACTAAATGTATTAGATCATCTCACTGGGAGTAAAGCAGGCTGGGGATGAAACTGGTTCTAAAGCAAGCAGCCTCCTCTTTCTCTTTATTCTGATGGGCCTACAATTGGAATGCTGTCAAAAGAGGATGAAAATCCTAGTTGCCAACCTAATTGCCAAAGAAATGCAGAGGTAAGGTTCAAAGTCCATTTCTCTTTCCATCCATCTTTGACTAATTGCCAAATTCAATACCTGAGGTAAAAAGCATTTTTGTTGACTCATCTCCCAAACACCACTTCTGCCATAACTCAAGAGTACTAAAAATAAAGAACCCCTGTACCAGAACGAGTGTGTGTTGGATGCAAATCATTGTGAGGATATGGCTGTTCAGCACTGTTCCACAGATGGTATTTTCAGTTTGGGCTGAGCTCTATCAATCCCAGAAATGCTGGTTTTGAAACATTACACAGAAACTTCTGCATAGGAGCAAGATGCAGCTTGCTCACAAAGCTTTCTCTCTAAATTGTCCAGAGCCCCGTGGACAGCAGGAGAGGGAGGGGATTCTGCCCCTCTGCTCTGCTCTGGTGAGATCCACCTGGAGCTCTGCATCCACCTCTGGAGTCCCAGCACAGGAAGGACAGGAACCTGTTGGAGCAAGTCCATAGGAGTGTCACAAGGGTGATCAGGGGCTGGAGCACATATCCTGTGAGGAAAGGCTGAGAGAGTTGGGATTGTTCAGCCTGGAGAAGAGAAGGCCCCAGAGAGAATTTATTGCAGCATTTCAGTGCATAGAGGGGGTTTATGAGAAAGATGGGGACAGACTTTTTAGTGGGGCCAGTAGCAATAGGACAAAAGATAATGATTTTAAACTAAAAGAGCATAGTTTGAGACTAGCAATATGGAAGAATTTTTTTATTATGAGGTAGTGAAACACATTTCCCAGAGAAGCTGTCAATGTCACATCCATGGAAGTATTCAAGGCCAGGTTGCATGGGGCTCTGAGCAACCTGATTGAATTGAAGGTGTCCCAGCTGATTACAGGGGGTTTGGACTAGATGAACTTTAAAGGTCCCATTCCAACCCAAGCCATTCTAAGATTCTATGAAAACTGTGAAGACTTCATGGACTTTTGGCTGCATGTCAGTCTCTACAGAAAGCAGCATGACTTAACAGGTAGAGTCATCAGAGTCAACTGTTTCCTGCAATAGATACTGGGTTTTTTTTGAGGAACAGCACTTCTGGCTAGCTCCTGTGAAAAATTCTGCCTGCTCATGTCTGTGTTGGATAGATGACCACAGGGGGTCTTCTAGAACTGACTCTGTAAGCACTTTTAGTGAATTTTCTTTGATATGAGCTCTGAGGAACTCTGATGATTTGCGGTCTCTTCCAACCTCAGCAATTCTGTGATTGAGTGAAATACTTTTTTGGCAAGCTGTAGCTACATCAAGAGGGGTCAGTAATTGCCCTCTTTCTTCTCAGTTTCTACAATTCTCATGGACAACTTTATCTGTTAATGTACATGGGGTTCTTTCCATTTGAGAATGAATAGGCTACCTAGAGGTCTAAGGAAAGGAGTTGTTGGACACAGTGTTCTAGAAATTAAGTCTGAACATTTTCTGGTCTTAGAATTGATGGAAAAGCTCATGACAGGAATAAAATCATCATTTTTCTTTTCCACTGTGACCTTCCTCAGAGACTTTGAAAAAAGAAGAGCAGGAGCATTCTCTGTAAAAGCTAAATAAATTAAAAAGGAAATATTTGTTTCACACATTCCCATTTAAGCATACTTTAGCCATTTCTTTCAGGCAGCTGGATGGCACCCATACTTAGTTTTCTTTGTTTTCTCCCCAGTTGAACAATCCTAACACATTTGCTGATATATATGCCCCTGGGATCTCCATCTTCAGCATGACTGTAGTAATAATATTGGCTTTAGAAAAGGAAGATACTTAATTCTCCCTTTCTGAGTGATTCTTGTGTGGGTGATTTGATTTTGTTTTCTTGGGGGGGGTTGGGTTGTTTGTTTTAAGTTATTTGCGAGGGTTCTTCTTTTTTAAGGTTTTTTGGTTGTTGTTGTTGGTGGTGTTTTTTTAGTCTTGTTTATTTTTATGAGGGATACGTATAGAATAAAGTCCACAAAGAAGGCATGGAAAGACACAGTGGCTTCAGTGTTTTGGATTTGTGACAAACACAAATGCATAGTGGTAGGCTATGCCTGAGAACAAGTTCTGTCAGCTGTAAAGACGAGTTCATGGATTTGTCTGCTGGAAATTAAAACTGTGCAACGGGAAACTAATAGTGTCATGGAAAATCCTTCATTTTCTTAGGGATTCTGGTGTCCTAATGCGTCTGTGCTCAACCGATCAGTTCAGTGAGTAGGTTTTTAAAAGTCTGGTAATATTGTTTCTACTTGACTCTTGCTGTTTCTCCCATAATTACACAGAAAGATTGAGTCATTGACTAGGTAGCCTTTATACGTGACTAATTCACCTGCCACCAGAATTTTGTATTTTACTGCTGAAAAGAAAATGCAAACTTACAACAAATGCAACCAAGGAATTTTCTCACAACTTTGCTTCTCAGTGAACCATTGAACCATCTCCTACCCAAAACTACAATGAAAATACCACTTAAGCTGATACAGAACTGATTTGCAATTCATCTAAAATGTCTTTCATCATTTTTCAGCATTTTGTCTGCTATTATGAAGCTGGGGATAAAAATAGGGACATACTGTGTTTTCCCCACACAAAGCCTTGCTGAAGGCTCTGAATGTGTTTGTCTAAGTGTTAGAGCATAACTCATGGTTCCGTTAGGAAAATGGTTGCCACAGTGATAAGATATCCCAGTTTTGTCAACAATGGTAAGTATGAAAATAACCTTAACACATCCACTCTTACTTTTGCCTTCTGACTTCCACAGGATTAGTAAATTTGTGTGCTGGGGTTAGGTACCAGGACTGAGCTTGGTGAAGTATGCTAGGCCTTGCAGAAGTAGAGTTGTGCGAAATGCATATTATCAGCCTCAGATCTCCACAGGTTTTGAATAGTCTGAATGAACTTCAGCTGCACATCTGCACATGCTGTACAATTCATACCGCTCTTCTTGCCTGTCCTGTGATAAGGGAACAGCAGTGATCTCTCACAATTTCTCCACACTGTTGCTCCTTCCTGGGTCCTTTATTTTGCAATGTAGGTGTAATCCAGACCCCAGCTAACACACATGCAAATATGCAAGAATTTGTGGTATTAAAAAAACTTCTGTTAAACAAAACAAATTTCTTCTTGGTTCATTTAAAAATAATCATGGTGCTTGATTTACATCTACTTTGGAACATACTCCAAATAGCTGTTCCAAATCTATAATTTCAGCTACTGCATCTGGCACAGTCAGATTTAATTGGGTTAAAAAATGTAATCCAAGAAGTATAAATTCTAAATCTTTGCACATTCCTGAGATTCCAAAAACATGCATAATTTTATAACTTAGCCTCTGGAGGATCAAGCCCTTAGTACTTCCTTGCCTACTGACTGTGAAGAGTTGAATGCTCTTCCCATATTAGCCAGAGAACTGATGAAATTCAGAGGAACCCTGGGCAACCATTACAAGTTAATTCATTCATTTGCTTCACCTCTGGAGATAATAATTTTTTATTTTGGTTAGATTCCTTTATCTTCCAACCACAATTTCAAAATCACAGAATTATGTGAAATGGCTATCTCTTAGTTCTATTGTCCTTAAGGCTGTATAGAAAAGGGGATATTCTAAACTAGATATTTAAAAAATAAATCTGTATATTCTAAAACAGATATTTTAGTGCAAAACCAGGATGTAAGTTGCCCCTGACCTGCCTGTACACAAGATACAGGGAGCTTAGAGTTGATTGTTTCCTACAAAGCTCCATGAACACTGTATTCCATAGTGCCCATTCCAGTTTGCCAACTTTCAGAGCTGGCAAACTCTGAGAAGACTGGAGAAGGGATATTGAAGGATGTGTGAAGCTTAAAAATTTCAGTTAAATACCCAAATTAGTAGTTTTGTTGCATTTTAAATTCTTCCTTTAAGTCAAAGTTTAAACATGTTGCATATCCTATTTTATTTATAGACCATTTATTAATGATGCATATTTACAATGAACACATTGGGAAGTTGATTAAATGTATCAAAGAGAACTGAAGTCATCACTTCTGGTGCACTATTAATGCCGGCAAATAAATGCAGATACTGGAAAATAAAGCAGTTTCACCGAAAATGGTGTGGTGAAATACTGGAACAGGCTTTCTAGAGAGATGGTCAATATTTCCAGTCTGTCAGTGTTCAGAGGCATTTGGACAATGCCTTGAATTGCAAGCTTTAACTTTTATCAGTCTGGTCAGGCAGTTGGGCTGCAGGTGATCTCTGTAGGTCCCTTCCGACTGAAAGAGTCTCTGAGATTTTGCTACAATTTTCAACTTGATATATAAATATAACTTTTATATACACCTTTCACACTTCTGTCTGATAATTTCTTATCTGCTTATCTGCTTAGTTCCTGCTATGTGAAATTGTTGCCCAATTCCTCAACTTTTGCTGTCTGCAATGTCGTTGATGCTATCACCTTTATACAGATCATTTGTAAAGCAGCTCCCAAGACCAGATCTGACCTGAAGTGGATCATCAAGCTGATAAGGAATTAAACAGCCAAAATGTGACATAGCAGGAACTGTCATGGAACAAATGAACAGCTGCTCTTCTCAGATGAACAGTGGCTTGTCTTGCCTTAATATGGTGCCTGACAGCATTGTGTCTCTTCTTGAAAAATCATTATCTTAATAATAATTCTTGACTTGGAAAGAATTCAGTTCACTATTATTTCTTTAATAGTCCAAGGGAAGTGCTTTTCCTTGTTACTGTTGGAAAAATCTGAATTCAAATGGATGAGATAGAAAATTTTCTTCTCATCAGTCCTTCCTTACACATTATTATGAAATAGCAGAGATTCTTGCTTAACTCAGGAAGATTTAGAGTATATTTTTTATGAAATTCAGATGGATCTGATTTTGATGCAGCTTTAATAGAAGCATATTAGAGAAAGAGCCAGATGTGAGAGCTCAATCAACTAAAAACTGATGGGAAAATGAAATTTTCTTTATAATATCAAATTATTTAAATCTTAATATTTGTA
>VXBB01017065.1:35940-48259 GCA_013399915.1 Illadopsis cleaveri
CAGCTTCTGGAGGGTGATTAGTTAAATTTATTTTAGGCATCCACTTTTGACTGGATTGAGTTGCTTTTCGGAGGGCTTTGCTTCTCCCTGGAGGAGTGTGGATGGCCATGTCAGACCATCTACTCCACTTCTAAAACTAAGAATAGGTACTATGAATCCAGTCTAAGAACTCATAAATAATACCTATTTTGAACTTTCAGATTTTGGAAAGACATTTTAAAGTGAGAGCAAAGGACTAATAAGCTGATGGAGTAACAATGCACAAGCATATTAGCATCCTGTTCCAAGGTGTTCCCAAGGGTTGCATGAGTGAGGGAGCCTGCTAGCAGAAGCATAGGCCTACAATACAGAAAAAATCTTGTTGGATGGATCCTGGTGGATTCAGGTCTGACTCAAATACTCCTCCAGATAATTGTTTGGATCACACATGCTGCTGAGAGGAGAAATATTAGAGTAGCCACTAAATTGGGGAGATGACAGATAAAACTTTATATTCCTACCATGCAGAATGTGTCTTTTGTCCATAGCATGAAGGTCTGAAAAGCATTGTTTGCCATAGCTTTCCCTCTGTATGACTTGGGCAAATCCTGAACAGTCACTTGGTTCAGTGATTTCTACTGATGCAGAGTTAGGGAGGATGTCCCGAGGGTTTAGCAAGGCACACCTGTTTTCTTCTCATCGCATACAAATAATTTATTTGCTAGTGAATCAGCTAAATCATCATGTTGATGCACTTAATTATGCTGTAATGACACAAAACTGTCAGTTTTGTCTGAGTTATCCAGAGGGAATGAACAGGGATTCGATCAGCAGTGATACACACGTGCTCACTTTTCACACACAGAGCTATCATGCAGCTGCCTTGCTCTGGATTCCCTATTTGGGCTGGTTGTTTACACACATTCTGAGAGGTTCCCATGCTGCTGTTCATGAATGAACCACTGATGGCCTACTTGCTTGTGCTGCATCTAGAAAAAGCTCCTATTTTCACCTGGTTATGTAGGTATTTAGCTGCTTACAGAAAAAGCTTGGGGCCCTGTAGAAGCCCTGCTGCTCTGGACTCACTAACCACAGCAGCTAGGGAGGTGATAGCACCTTGTGACAAATTCTTGACAATCACGTAAGTGTGTAGTCCCTGTTACTCATTCCTGCTCACCAGTCATTAATACCTTTTCAGGGAAGAGTTTTCTTGAAGTGTTTCCAGTATATATCCCCCGAATCAGTCAAATTCATCTCCTGTTTCTTGCTGGCTTTGATAATGTCATATCTTTTTCCAGCTGGTATTTAAATCTGAATACAGCTGACACATAATATCCTTGGAATGCACAGAATCACAGTTGGTCAGGAGTAAGTGGATTCACTTCCACTTAGATGAGCTTGGTTGAGTGAAGGGGTTGGTTAAATATTTCTTTAGCACTGACTATTAAAAATGTATCCATCCATATGTGGGCAGAGAACACCCAGTTTAAAATTCTCAGGCAAAACTTTCTATTTATTATTTTTAAACACCATGCTTTTCAACAATCCAGACACGATCAATGTTTCAAAGTGATGAATCGTAGTGCAAAATGTGAGCCACAGAAGACCTCATTTCCCAAAGAGCAGCGGAAAACCAATCAGAAAAATATTTCTAAAAATTAGTATTTTCAAAAACTGGGTAGTACTTGCACCTGAAGGTTTTAGCCTAAATGTTGTGACATATTTTCTTGTCTGTGTCTGTGCATGTGTTTTATCCTCATCCAAAAACTGTTTTGATGCTGTTAGGAATCTAAAAAAATTGAAGCTGTTCAGTCACTAAACCACATGTCCTCTTTACAGAAACATGGAGTCTTATGACTTAAAGTCTGAAAATTTACCTAGCCATGTTAATATCTAAGTCAGTCTTGGCCATCTCTCCCCTTTCCTAACCAGCTCTTCCTCAAACTCACAGAAAGTTTTCTATTCACTTGGGTAGGCACTGAATCAAGCAATTTCATGATTCCTGTTGTATGATATTGCTGTCGGCGAGGGTCAAGCACTGTTGATATTGGATCTGAATCAATTCCCTAATTTCTAGTGGTTTAAAACCGGGTGGTAAATTTTTTATATAGCAGGAATGTGACCCTGTATGTAGGAACTTGGGATGAGATTTTAGAAACGTTTATTACAAGGGGAGCTCTCTGAAACATTTGTCATGGCCCTACAAATCTCTTTCTTTTTGTTGCATTAAGACAGGGTGCAGAAATGGGGTTTACAGAGGGTCACCAATAGTTGATTTTGTGTGGGATGTGCTTCTAGTGGCCATAGCTACTACATGGGTCAGGCAAAGGCATTATGACTGTCTCATGCATATAATCATAACCATAAATTAGTTTTATGTGCCAGCATAGCTTGCTTCTAGACAACAATATAATTGAGCTGATGACACATGTTCCTTCAAATTCCGCCCTTTGGCTTTTACCTCTTTCTTAAAATAATGGCAAGTCAGACATTCTGAATAGGGCAGAAATCTTCAAAACAGAACTCAGAAAAACTAGGCTTTATTTCAAAGTCAATATCCTGGCGAGACTTAAGGGAAGGCTTGACAGGACTTTTGTGTCCAGCTCAGCCAACTCATGCTTCCAGAAGAAAATTTTGTGAGATGTTTTTTGGTTTTGTTTGATGACCTCAGACAGGTCAGAAGTGGATAGTTTATCCATGTTTCACACTGTGTTCTGGTTTTGCTCAAGTATGAGGCTGTCAAAGGCAGTAGATCTATGTAAAAAGAAAACAGAAGTACAGATAACTACAAACTCGGCCACTTTTAATGTCAAAATTCATGTATAAAGCTGGAAGAAATCAGCCCAAAATATGGTGAAGACTGAACAGCCACAGCTCCATTTATTGCTCATCTTTCTACTGTACTTGTGACCATTATTAAGTACAAACCAGCTGAATGCATCTGTGCTAGTGTACTATGGGGAATTTCATCACTTGATCTGAGACATTTTGACTTTATGGAGACCATTTCCCCAGGAAGATCACAGGATTTCAAGCACAAATCTCAGTATGTATTCCATGTCCTGGAGTAGATCACCCAACTGTGATGTGTTTTCAACTAAGGAAATTAGGCCTTGGTAAAAAAACAGGTTCCATCTGTCATCATTCAGACTCTTATCCTTTTGACCTTTTCTTCTGCTTCCAGTTCCTCCTATATTAGAATGCTTTCTCAGTGGCAACTTAATAGTGCTTTTTGTTTAACTGATGAACAGTATCTCACTATTCATATGGGACTTTGGGAGGAAGATGGCATTTCATTTTGAAATGAGAAGTAACTCTAGCTCATGCCTGTGTCCCATGGAGGACAATGACATTACCAGCTGCTATGGAAATAGAAAGAGACTTACTGGGGACAATTCCTTGCTTTAGCCCAGAGTACAGGGTGAAGCCCCAAACTGGTGAGTAACTTTGTTTTTGCTTCAATCCTATATTCAATAGGCCTGAGGATGGAAGAAGAAGTATTACCTATCTTTGAGTTGGAGNGAGACTCATGCCAGGTCTTCAACATTTTAGTTAAGTTATGGTTGGTTTCTCTCTTTCTTTAAATTGTGTGTTTGTCTGACCCCACCAAGTGGTGTGACGTGCTTTCGCCATACAACTTCTTAAACTAACAGTTGTCTTTGGCAGATAGCATAACTGCTCGGGCTCTTTTATATGTCTGGGGTTCTTACTGTGGTCAAGACTTCAAGTATAGCCCAACCTAAATGATCTGAAGAGAAAACATGGAAATGAAATTATTTTTTCCAGTTGTGAACAAATGGCTTTAGAAATTATTAACATTTTTACAAGAATGTAAGGCTTTTGTTAGAACTTTGAAGCAGGCCTGCAATTGTTAACATTGTTGATGTCTCCATTATAAAAAAAAGAGATTTTAGAGTTTACTATGTGGCTTCTTGTAACAGTATTCAAATCCAAGCTCATTTCATATCTCTCATAAAATTGTTCTATATATATTTTTACAGTGGCATTTGGGAATGATCAAGAGTCTTTTGTTCCTACTGAAGTTAGACCCCATAATATTAATTTCAATTTTTGAAATATTAATCTTCAAGGTCTTTTAAAAATAGCTTTCTTTTCTTTAGTAAATAATTAGTCTATTTATAACCAAAACACAGTAAACCTTTTTAGCCTGGCATTTTGGACAGTGTCATGTTAACATTAACTGCTTCTGGTCTTCCTGCCATCATAAAGCCTGAAAGACAACATCAGCCCCAGTGTATGAGCTGAATTTGTGAGTGCTGAGGATACTTAAAGACTTCCTCCAGGCCATAAGCACACATTAAACGCTTCTGATTAAACTACTGGACTTCCTTTACACAGCAAAGAGCGCTACCACTAGCACTAGCACCTTTGTCATGTAACAGGAATACACAGGCAGGGTCTACCAGGTTTCTTCCTAGTTTATAAAGTACAGCTTCTCTTTCTGTGAACTTTTTAGTGATCAGTGCTAACACTGGCGGTTTTTTTACTCCTTTTTCAAAATCCGCATGAGACTTCTGGGACAAGTGGAAAAAGAAACACCATAGTCTTACCTACCAACAACAGAATGATAACACCCTGCTCTTTATCTTGTGCTTTGCTCATATAATTATGTCTAATCCATCAGTAAAGGGCAGAAAATAGCCGTTCAGATGACAGCTGACTGGCTCAAGCAAGAAGAAAGCAATGCTTGGGAAGTTAAAAACACATGGTGCTGTTTCCACACCTTGGGGCATTCAACACGCTACAGCCCAAAGCCTTTGCAGCACTCTTCCCAACAAGTCTGGGTGACTGCCTTTCTTTTACTTTCTGCCTGGGTAGGGAGCTTCGTCCGGAGTGCAGGCCTGGCCACAGGAGCCATGCTGGCTGTGAGTGACTGTTTTCCTACCTTGGCAGGAAGTTTTGTCCAGAGTCCAGGGTGCAGGCCTGGCCCCAGCAGCCACACTTGCTTGTGGGGACTGTTTTCCTGCATCCAGCTGCGGGGCTGATCCCAGGTTCAGGGACAAGGTGGCCCCTCACCTGCAGCGCTGCTGCTCTGTGAGCCCCTGGCCCACGCCCTGCTCACCCCCACACTGGTGTCCTACCTCACTGGTGATGCCACTGAAAGCTTTTGGTTTGAATTTCAGTAACAATGAATGAAGTCTTGCCTCCTGAGCTGGTCTCAGTCATTGCAGTAACTGCTTCTGTTAAAGCAATGCAGATGACAAAACTGAGGAGGAAGCTTGTGAGATTGGGAAAAAATGTTCTGCAATATTCTGGTTGGAAGATAACCCCCCCAAGCATCAGCTGAGTACAGTGTTGATTGAGGTCACAAAATATCTTAAAATCTTCATGTGTATCAAGTCTTTACTACAAATATATGCCTTTTTTTTTTTTTTTTTTTTTGTTTTCCTATTTTTTTAACTTCTCTCCTCTGGCTGGTAATTTAAGANATACAAAGTGAGGACTTAGAGGGAAACATAAAATGTTTTATTAAACTTGTGTTGCTGATAAAGACGTTAGAAAAGCTGATGGGTGCATCATCTTTCCTTCAGGCTCATTACTGAATGTTTTTACTTATTTTTCTCTTGTATTAGCTACTTATCATAAATTATCTTCTCATTGTGTTCAACCACAATTCTTGTTCCAAAAATGTGCCTTATTTTCACACCTGCCAACCTAACTTGCCTCAATTTGCCTCAGTGTTCCCAGTAGAATTATTGCTAGTACTAATTTTTTTTTGTGCCGCCATTTTACCAGCTAGTTTTTTGTTTGTTTTTTTTTTTTTTAGTTGTTTAATATTTTATGTTTAGTATTTTATTAGTCTTCAAAGCATAGGTATTGTTCTGAAAAGGACTTGCATAACTGGTGATATTTTTAAGCAGGAACACTTATATTTCTTTCTTGGTTTTGTAGGAAAAAGTTTAATAAAAAAGATTGTTATTTAGGACTAGTCTGATTGAGATTTTTCATCTTCCAGGTATTTAGAAATGGATCTGAGTAGAAACATAATATCAAAACACTCAGAAAATCGGTTAATGCAGCAGTTCCAATTTGCATTATAATGAATACTCATTTCTGGCCTGTGACTAGACTGGGGAGAGACTTAGAAAAAGTTGTATGAGAGGGAATTCTCCAGCTACTTTAGAAACAAAAGCATGTATTTTTATTCTCTTTTAGAGAGAAAAATATGAGAAAATATTTAGCAAGACATAGGTTGAGGGGGCCTTAACCTCTCAGAATGCCTGCAGAACTCTGTGGAAAATAATAGAGTTTCCTGAGTGATTTCTTTTGAGATCAAATTCTCTGTTTTGTTATTTGCACAGATGGATGTGAGGCCATGAATTTAAGGGCAGAATTTTCTTGCAGAAACATTACTGTTCTTGATGAGTCACAAAAAAGAAGTTAGCTTGATCTTTAGATCAGATTGCAAATGAAGGGGTAATACTTGGAGAAGCCATATTTTGCTAGCACTGATATGTGATTCTGAGCCAAACTAACCATAAATGTGTAAAACTGTGTTAAAGATCAAGAAGTAATCACACTGAAGAGGTTTGGGTTGTTGTTGTTGGTTTTTTTTGACAGATACACTAAGAGGAAACTGTGACTACTGTAAGATTATTGAATTTCTTTGAAATTTTGTAGAAATCACTGCCCTGTCCATGCCAGATTCATGTTTTACTCACTGCCTTCACGCAAAGGCCCCAAACCTGGCTTAATTAATTTTAAATCATGCTACTCTGATGCAGAAAAATGAAGACATAACATGATTCAGTTTAATAACACTTCTGTCTTCCCAAATGTACTCATTTCTGTAGTCGAACGTGTAATAAGAGACCTGGCTGAGCTCCCAGGCTTGCTGAGCACCACAAGAACATGATACAAATCAGTCAATGCCATAACAAAGAAACGTATAATGATGCAGTGAATAGTCTACAAACCTCCCACAAAGAACTTTTGCCTTGAGTTAACTGAATTCCCGAACAAATGAAATACAGGACTTCAGAGGAAAAGCAGAGCCAAGTGTCTCTGTGTAGTGTCTCCATCTAATCAGCAGAATGACTCTGGGACTTTTTCACTTAAAGTGCTTTTTAATATTTGGATTACTTTATTTAAATCAACAGAAAAGCTTCCACTATAAAATTAAAGATTATGCAATGGTGCTCATTGCCCTTCTCAGAGCATAAAATCCTGATGAAGAGGCTCAGGATCAGAGTCAAACTGTTTCCCTCTGCCATATTACTGAGCAGCTACTCCAGGTAAGCTTATATAATGTTTTTTAAAAGGCAAGTGTCAACCTAAGATTCATATTTCTTCATATCAGGCATGAAAGGTGAAATAACATTTATAAAAAGAAGAAAAAAAAGAATCTGTCAATACAAGGGGGAAGGGCTTGCTTTCAGACAGGTGAAAGTTAAGTCTAAAAAAGCACTCAGGAATCTAGTGCATGTCTTAGGTATCTAAACTGAACCAACAACCTACAGATCCTAGTTCCCTAATTAAACGTAAGGACCACTTATTTTCCACCAGTAAACTTAATCATCTAGAATATTGCTCCTTGACTTATCTTAGGATGTTTTTGGTTAGTAGTGCCTGAATGACCCTCAGTAGCGCACACTTGAATTTCCCAAAGAAGGTTATCCCTCAAGAAAGTTTTGTGAGTGATCTGGCAACAGGACTAGGCTATTATCATGGCTGCTACTTATCCTCTGCTCACCATTGGCAACTCTACCCACCTTGATTGAAAACATAAAACTGGTGAAGCTGGTTCCACCAATCTTTGTGCACTAAAACTTCACCTCACAACACTCATTCAGGAATGGCACCCTGTGATTCAGTAGTGCTCTGGATGTACTGCATATGTCCCATGAAAAGCAGAATTTGTGGGGCCACTGTTTGCCAAAATGCAAATTAACTTTCTCCTAAGTGCAATGACGGTTCCAGTGAACGCAGCCAATTGCAGGAAGTTATTTATGGACATTTTCTGAATACACAGTGTAGCACTGAGACTAGGACTTGCACTCCCTGCACATATACTCTCACCGCTAGGCCATTACCAAAAATGTGGCACTACCAGGACGTCTCCTCATCTTTTAAAAGAATGGAGTAACCAGAGTCCCACACTAAATGGAAAACTTGAGTCAGATATGGGTTAGAGACTGTTGCCCACATTTTTATTCAAACATCTGATGTGGTGCTGCAGACAGTGACCAGGTCTAGAAGGAAAGTGGCTCTTTTGACATCTTTGTCCATCACTGCTCCTATTTGCCAGTGTGGGTGCTCTTGTTCTTCTTTGTGGCTCCTGTGAACATTGTTGTGGAGGATGTAACTCACAGAGCTCTTGCTGTACTCTGCAATTAAAGACTTCAAAGTCTGATTCCACATAATTAAGTCACTTCAAACACAGAGTAACTGTTAAGTGAACAAAGTATAGCTCCAGTGGTCATCACTAACTTTTGGCTTAAGATTTTTTGCTTTTGGTGGTGGAAGATTTCTTCAGTCACCATTTCTAGGGAAATGTGCTACTGTGGATGTCTGGGGTACATCAGCTGTTCCAAGGTGGGCCTAGAGTAACACACACACACTTATCTAAATGCCCTGAACCTCTGAACTTAAACACAGATCTGAAAGTCTCTGGAGAACAGAGGAGCACTAGACAAGTCCAGCTAATTGTGCTTTTTTGTCTAACAGGAAACACTGAAAGAATGGACTTTCTGTAACAGTGATTTTTTATAATTCAGCTGCAAACAAGAAGATAACATCAGGAAAATTAAAAGTTGAAAGTGAACAGTAAAGTTTTTAATAAAGAAAATATGGGGATTGTCATACTTCCAGCAGTCCAAGGCAAATGAGGTTTCCTTATTTACACATGAAAGAATATATAAAATTTATCTATGGAGATTAAATGCTCCACTTAAAGGAAAACCTCATAATATATTGCCTTTCAGGTGTAACACTTGAGAGCCTAAACATTACTTCCTGTGGCACTACTTTGCTTAATTCTTGAAACATGTTTTAGACCAGCTATGATGCTGCTGCAAATGTGAACATAGTGGGTGGTAAATGGTAGAGGTTTTTTCAGTTTATTGAAATATTTGACACTTTTTGTTAGCCTTGGGCTTCAACCCCCCGAAAGTGAGTGAAATGGATGATCTTGGGGTTACTGACTCATATTTTCTATCCTCATGATAATAAAACACAGTAAGAACAAATATGGAGAAATTGAGAAATAACTTGGGACCAATTATAAGCTGGGGTGCCTTCAAAAAAAACAATGATGTTAAAAAAATAAATAACTCTTTTTCATTTTAGAGTCTGACTTCAGGGTGATTTTGAAAAAATTTACTCCTTAAGCTTAACAGCCAGTAGGAAAGTAGCAGCTGGAGTATTTTTGAATAAATACCTTTAAAGGAATACAGACTCTTTCATCCTTGGGAAAAATAGTGCCTGCAGGAGTGGGCAAAACACAGGAAATTGGATTGTTATGGGCATTATGAAGCCTGCTTTCTTTACAGAAAGACAGAGCACAATTCAAACCATAAGACACCATTCATTGCAGGCATTTGCTCAGCAACTCAGAAGGGAGAGAAGCACAGACAGATATGTATTAAAATGCTTTTCCACTGCTCTTCCACTCCTGCTGCCATCAATCGTCATCTTCCAGTAAGGACTCTACATCAAAGCTAGTAAAGTGATGCGCCTGATTTTCCGTGTTGAGAACCTCCCAGGATGGAGAATGGATGCCAACTTTCCTTTGAGTAGTCTGTTGCAGTATTGTAATGCTGTACCACAGAGAAGTTTTTCTGGTCTCCAGTCTAAACCTCTTAAACCTTAACCTGTGGCTGGAATCTTTGTTCTGTAGCCTTCCACTACACAAGAGAGATCAGCTCCATTGTCTCTGTAACTTTTTTAAGTCATTATGGGCAGAAAGCATATTACCTTCATTTTGGAAATCAGAATGAACAGATGATATATTCTCTCTGGAACAGCAAATGAAAAATGTTCCTTGCAAGTTCTTGTGCCTCTTCTCTAAGAGGGGGTACTACAGCTATGTTATGAATATAGTAGCAAGAAAAGATGAAGTGAAATATTCTGCTATATGGTCCCACGAACAAGACTTAAAAATGAAAAAATATGGTGGATTTTTACTTCCTGCCTTATGTATCCAAAATGTATTTTCAGAGTAAGGACTTGTCTCAGTGATCCAGCCAAATTGTCTCTACAGACCTCACAGAAGCACAGAGATATTGTGACACATTAGGATATCAGCAGTGCACAGCAATGCAGTATTTGAATCTGAGAACAATTTTGTCTCTCATGCGCTTTTTGGTTATTTCCACTCAGCACTTGTCATGGTTTAACCCCAGTCAACAAATCTGCCCCACACAACCATTCACTTATTTGGTGGGACATGGGAGAGATTTGAAAAGGTAAAACTGAGAAAACTCGTGGATTGAGATAAAAGCTGTTTAGTAGTTAAGGCAAAAACCACACATGCAACACTTCCCGTGGGCAGGCAGCTGTTCAACCATTCCTGGGACAGCAGACCTCCATCACACATGAAATGGTGACTTGGAAAGACAAATGCCATCACTCCAAACATGCCACTTTCCTACACCTTCCACCAACTTTGTATGCTGACCACAGTGCGCTATAGTATGGAATGTCCCTTTGGTCAGTTGGGGTCAGCTGTCCTTTCCTAAATTCTTGTGCACCACCAGGGCCCTCTCTGGTGGGTGGGGTGAGGTGCAGAACAGGCCTTGGCTCTGTGCAAGTGCTGCTCAACAGAACAGTAACTAAAATATCCCTGTGTTATCATCATTGTTTTCTGCACAAATTCAAAACACAGCTCCATACCTGCTACTATGAAGAAAATTAAATCTATTCAGCCAAAACCAGCACAGGAATTGAACAGAATGATATCAGTTTCCATCCCACCAAGTGTAAATACATTGACTTTCAACTCAAACTGCAGAGTATGTAATTCTTCCTAACACTTTTTGGAAAGGGGGGCTGTTAGACTGAGTGATGAGAGAATCCCAGTTTGAGGTGAAAGGTTCTGTGTTGCGGACATTGCTCCAACTGTATATATGTTGTTTTTGTCTGCACATTTTCAAGAGAATAATCTTTGAGAAGGCATATAACGGGCTGTAAGACATTACTGTAGTAGGACCCATATACTGAATAGCAGCAATGTGTACTCCAGGGAACTGTCATCTCTTTACAAACCCATTATAGTCCATCTGCTAACACTGGCTCCTCTGAGATGTAAGGGAACAATTGATTCACTGAAAGGTCTATCCAACTCCTAGCTGCATGCACTGCATACAACAGACATCCCTCTGGGGCTAGCCATAAACTCTGCATCATGTGGGCTGTGATATTCGTGTTTACTCTGCTGCTTCCTCAGCCAATCTCTCGTTCTCTTCACCAAGCAATGCCTGATATCCCTCTTCCCCCCTGAAAGTATGATCCTGCAGAGAAGGAAAAACATAGTGAAAATTCATTCACGCCAGGCTTTCTATGATGATAGTAAAGGCATGGGACAAAAAGCCTTTTCCTTCTTCAGCTTTAAAACATATTTTCCAGTTTTAGTGGGAGAGAATTCAGCAACCATCAAGAGAAACAGACAGAATCCTTAGTGCCAAAGTGAAGTGTCTGTGTTCTCAAGATCTTAACACTCCTGAAGAAAGTGTCAACAAGACCACAAATAGCTTGAGAAGAATTAAGTAAAATTTAAAAATAATAGACTGCAGGTGGCCTGTGGGAAGACCCCCAGTACACAAGGAATATGTGTTTGGCTTATACCAAGAAGCCTTGCAGCTGTGTTTTCAATATAAGATGAAGTCTGGGATGCAACAAGATTTAGTTAGATGGCATGTAAAATGGAATTATAGCAGTTACAGCATATAATTATATGATTAATTCAGCAAACCTAGCTGCATGAGACACTTTTTCCCCACCGCACTGTTAATTCTCTGTAAGTAATGTAAGTCTAAACTTATAATATAGTATCTATATTATGTTTAAAGGGTCATCTGAGAGAGAGGCAGGATCAAATACCAAAACAGAGTGCAATGACAGATATGATTCCTAATTTTCAAAAGTTAAGACCATTTGAAACAGCATTACAAGGGCTGAATATAATCCGTATATTTTGTACAAACTGTCATATTTGTTTCCTGTCTTCAGGAACAACTAACACAAGCAAGTATTTTGAGTTTAGCAACTGTGCCCTGTATTCATCCCCACAGGCCCCAGAAGCGTAATTCTTAAACTTACAAACTGTCTCTTGCAGTCCGCAGCCTCCCTTTATTTTTTTTTATTTTTTTTTTTTTATTTT